>JTDE01000875.1:162091-191111 GCA_014338405.1 Paragonimus skrjabini miyazakii
TCCGTGTTATACGAAAAAGCATCTCAAAAAGACCTCTCTTATGCCGAACCTGATGGAAACTTTCGTAATGCATATACATTTCTGCCTAGATAGGCTTCCACTAGACGAAACTTCATATTGTGCCATTTGATCTTCGAGTGACTGAAATGTCCAGGTAAGGAAGACAGTCATTCACTTGGTTCAACTTGTTTCAACTTCAGAAATGGCACACTTGAGTAGTTTGTATGAAACTGTCATGTTCTAAAAACTCCTTTATATTTTTTGCTTCAGCTATTTGAAATTACGAGAAAAAAACGTTATTGTCTCTTTACATCTTGATTTCTAACAACTGGTTACAACTCCATTCACAAATAGTAACTAAGTTGTTACCGAAATCTACATGACCTTAGGCAATAGCATGAAGTAGCTGATCCATTCTGGATAATTTGTTGACTTTTTGAAGTTCTGTGTAAAAGTTGTGATATTCTCAGGCTACATGCTAACCAAATAATGAAAGCGGAAGATCGGGCCATCTTTGAGAAAGGTTATATTTTCAGAATGTGGACTTCGGCTGGATTCGACCCAATGGGGGAAACAGCATGCCCACGGGAGATGAATGTTCTACTAGCTCTGTTAATATGTTAAGATGGAAGCCGAAATGCGGAACTTCTGATTTTGGATCGAATCAGAATAGTCATATTTGTGAAACCTCTCGTGGTTTACTTTTTCGTCAGAATCGGTTCGAAGTAAAGGACTCAGATTTTGTGGATACATCAACCTTAATCTAGTTGATTAGTTATTAGCGTATCAATTTCTTCATGATTTGTACTCCATTGCTTCTTCTTAGATGTGGTTTTAATATGTAAGCATTAATGCCAAGATTTGCATAAAAATCCCACGCAGATGATCCGTCGTTGAATCGAAATCAGAGTCAACGACACTTTACTGTAATGTCTCAGGTTAACTTCTTACTTATGCGTTATCCACATGTGCATTTAAGTAGGCAGATATTTGGCGTTAATAACGCATGTACTCACCCATTCTGTCGAGTACCTAATTCTCTCAACGTCGAGAGGATATTATTCGCATATTCGCCCATTTCACTGTCTACCGTAGTCTGAGCCATTGTTGGCTAATTTGGTCTCAATTGACATCGCACACAAAGAAACGCGTTTATTTTAGATGTTTAAGGGAAACCAACAGATACGAGTTATTCGAGTAAGTATTTAGACTTAATATAAAGCAAACGTTTGATAACTGAGTACTAAAGTGATGGTTGTCAATAAACCTATTTCTCCTCACTGTTGTTTTATTACATCCCTGGAAATAAGTTGCACAATTGTGCTCAATCGATCAATACTTAATTCACTTAGTTCGGGTGAATTGCTACTGCGTTGAAGCTGGCTATGTGATTATGCCAAGTTAATTTCTTCATTTATTTATTTATGGAACTATCACAACCAATTTTTGTTCGATCGCGCAATTACCAATTTTCCGCAATAAAGTTATCATTATTGTGCTTTAATGAACGGTTCTTGCTAGGTGACCCGTTCTCTTTAAATAGAACCATTTTGTCACTTCATTGTAAAAATGGATGTTTTACTGCACCCCTAAGCAAACAGCATTCGATAGTCGAATTTGTCTAACCATACGCTAATCACTTCCAAATCTAACGATCGCTTTCCCCAAAAGTGGTCAAACGAACTGTACCAAAAGTTTATTCCTACCGTCTAATTTTCGGTCAACTACAACGCTTTATAAATTGTATGTCTTAAGTGGCCAGTCAGCGCTGGGTGACCTAACACGCTTCAAATCAGACTTCATGCGTAGTCTCACGACAATGATGGATGTGTTTCGTGGAACTGAAGCATCCTTCCTCCCAGTTTGCTGTTGTCACATCATGCGTACTGTAATAGTATGAAATACAACTGTCTCAGATTGTATTGTACGTATTTTTACTAGCAAGGTTTAACAGGAGAAAAGAGCCCATGGCAGATAATCCAGTGATGTTAAAATACTTTCACAGTGGGAGGACGCAGAGTGACATATTTTCCATGAATGCTAAAACCCCAAAATCTTACTTCACGTAATTAAAATCTTGGCTATCATTCATGCATTGTGAATATTATACTCTTGTGTAGCATGACACTTGCCTATCAGTGTTCTTCAGTAATTGCTTCTGATCAGCCCAGCGCTCAATTTTTCATGAAACTGTAATCACACATATCTACGATATACTCCGTTTCTGAGTTTAGGTTGGATCTGGGATGTGTGACTATAACTGAGTCGGTAGGCTCCAAACTGCAGAACGATTTAACTTGAATCTCATATGTCTCGTCCCACTTTGTAGGAAAAATTCACAGATACTTTTAAACGGACCGGATGAGATATATTTCAGCAACTTTCATCTTTTCAGTCGATTACCAATCCAGCCATATATCATGTTTGAGCTTTGGCCAAATAACTTAAAAATAAAAACACTGGAATATCATGAAAGTTGATGCATATGTGTATGTAAACTACTTGAGATACTCGCAATCATTGATCATTAATAGGGATCAGTTTATTGGGTATATTAATTTACAGTAATTATAAGCCAAAATAATTTATAACATCTGGAAGCTGTATCACAAAAAATTTTCTCCACCCGACAGTTCAACCTAGTCTGCGTCCTTTTTTTGAAGTTGACTTCAACGTACGGATTGCAATGTAAATACATGCTCTTAATGAACCGTGCAAAGAATAACAGTTTAATGACTTTAAATGGTATGTCAGTGTGGCACGCATTTTTCTGACGAAGTTAGATTTCTCGGAAAGGTTAGCACTTTCCGTTCATTACAGAGTAACAGTCTCGTAACAGCTGAAAACTCTGACAGGAGAATACTTGTACCTCTTTAATTATTTACAACAGCACAAAATGCCATAATATGTTAGTAGTAGTTTTTGTAGCAAGTTGGCAGTGTTAATTTTGGCAGTTCACGACTGAACGATGATGTGGATATGCATATCCGATAAGTTATTCTGACATTCAACATCTTCCAAAAATAAGTGTAGTACGTTGTTTTAGAATAGTTTTAGTTAGTTACCAACGAAGGCATCAACATGTTATATTGCCACTTACGATAGAAGTAAATTGGTTTATGTTCGATGCGACATTTGATATAATGAAAAAACGGATGAGCAAATTTCCGCTTTCACCTCAGTAAATGACGTAATCAAAAATGCTCTACGCGTATCCCAATTCCAGCACGTCCGTTTTGTTTACCGTTCGATAGTAATGAGGTCAAGATTTTAGTAACTATGACCGCATGCTCGCTGTGGTTAACTGACTTGCCTCCTGGTTGGCTTGTAGAGTAACACGACTTACATGATATTCAGAACAATTTTATCTTAATGGGCACATACAAAGAACGCATTTTCCAACTGACAAGTCGTTTTTCCTCTTGATGCAAATGAAGACATACCAAAGGATACTGCGATGTAGAACAGGTTATAGTAAAACCTCAGTAATCAGTAGAACGCTGTAGAATATAAAAAAGTAACAAAAGACGCTATACTTTTGTAGTGACCAGCGATTGTGTGGCTTCTCTAAGGATCCCAGCTGCAACCGTGTTTTCCTACTTGTTTGTTCTGTACGCACGATCCTGTGTACGCCTGCTATAGGAGTTCTAATGTGAACTCAGTGCCACTTTTTTCAATCGTGTAACTAATTGCACGCAGCCGAATGCTTGTTGTTTTCTTAACGACTCATCTATTATTCTATTCTTCAAGGTCGTTTAACCCGAACCCTTTTGAGCGTTGTGTAACGCACTCAAAGGTTCCACGTACTTTTCGCCTGGCGCGCTTTTGAGTGCAGCCGAGTGGGCTGCGGCCCATGTCGCGTTTTTCTTCGCCTTCCTTTTGGTTGCTGCCGTTGGTCCCAGACTAGGCTAGAGCTAACTACTTAACATATTTCCAAACATTGCTGGAAATATACGGGTCGTTTTCAAACCTCACTGCCTTCTCTAGTTCGATGCCTGTTGGGACTGCGTTTCGTTTGCTATTCAGGAAAGGCGTTTTAATTTGCTAGTGGACGAGGGTCTAGCGCATACCCACTTGTCCACTACACTCTAAGGCAAATGGATTTTCACCGCAATGGCCGAGTACACCTTTTCAAACTAGCTTACTCCGTATCACAATTCATAACATCTGGACCGTGATGGGAAACGTAGCGAGTGGATCACGCATGCAAACGGTTAATGATTAGGTTGGTGTAACTTGAACATCAGTCAAGATTGACCGCAGCTGTTGCACTACCACAGACTTTTTGGTCGGTGCACTAGAGCCCAGTGTCGCTTTTGTCACAGTTCATCATTGGTGTGCATTCTTACCACGGCGGGAATTAGGACTGTAACCAAGCTTTATAAGGCAACCATTTTGAGCACACTGCTATTAGATACAACTGAATAATCATTGCCTGCAAACACTGCTCACGTTACCGGGTCGTGTTGAGCTTACTTGTGCTTATTCAGTGGTGTATAACTGGAGGTAATTGGTGCTGTGATGAAAGGGGTTTTATAATTAAAACAGAGACAGTTTCCAAATCTTTGTAGAAGAAAGAATGTGCATTGTTGACCTACTCTCACAGGAACAAGGTATGAATATCAGACTTTTTTTAATTTATGAATGTTTATGCAAGTTTCATACCCGAACAACATTTATTTCCTTTTCATTTTAATCGCGTACACGAAGTTATAACCGAAAGGGTATTAGAATTAGTGCTTACAGGCACAATCTCTTGTCTGTCGAACAGTCACAGCTTGGTGTGTGACATGCCTGAATACTTAAAATTTTAATCAATGTAGAAAGAACCTATACATAAAATGTTTAGGGTTACGTCAGCATAATAGGAAAATGTGAAAAAAATGAATCGAGCAATGAAGAGTTAGGGCATTAAGATGAAACATGTGATTAATTGTTGGTCTATGTACCGTGAATTACCAAGTTAGTTCTAAGTTCACTACGGTCTGTTTCTGGACAATTAACAGTGATTTATAAGATGCATGGTTGGTGCTTCAGAGAAAGTTACAACGCGCTTGTTCGTAGTCTTAGAATCAACAGAGGAAACGTTTTTGGGATCTACTATCTGACCGACTTCTAATGGGTGTGCTGTTACGGCACTTCTTACTTCTTTAATTTTGCTATTCAAATGCCATTTCGGTATGTGCTCCGAGATTTGGGTGGCAGTGTCATTAATTCACGGCCTATGAACTGCAGTTTGCATGGACAGGCATATTCACAGACATGATTTGGTTCAGCGAGTACCACATTGGATCTCTCCTGCTAATTGTGGAGAGACTCATAGTTGAGTGCAGTCCAGAAATATTAGCTGACGTATATGTGCGGTGAACTGGTGCATTCAGACGTCGTCTTATCAAGAATTCCACGTCATCATTCTTGAAAAGTGATGATCGATATACCGGCTTACAGAATACTGTTCTGACGGCCGATGCGACGTTGCTTAGTTTTGAACATTTCTAGACGAAGCTTGTGGGAGCAGTAGTTTGAATCGGAAGCTGCATGAACAAGTTGAGCTCTTCGAATATACATTAATTTGAACAGATCTTGCAGATTTGGTGTCATTGTATTCACACGCGACCACGTCTGTATATAATTGTGGCAATTCTATTATGGTTCAACGGCTCATCACTGAACTTTGATGAAAACGCGCTATTACACCGAAAACTTCGGGTCAATTTCAAGGTATTGGTGTGACAAAATCAACAACACCTATGTTGTCCCTCCGAGAGAAAACTCTGTGTAACAAGGATAACATTACATGTATGTGGGCTCAATTTCGTTCAATCCGTTTGTTTGTTTGAAGTTGACATTTTCTGTGTGTGGCCCATCCTGAGACTGTTTTTGAATGCTCTTAAAACAACTCCAGCTTTAAATGTTCTCACGGAAGTTAGGTCTGCTCTTATTTCATTGGATATACCAAATCTTGCTTTAATTCTTCTGTGTTAGGTGTACTTCAACAAGATGTAGTTCCATAAAACTGGTTCAATAACACTTTCGGGTTTAACTTTTTCGCCATTATTCTAAGAAAGAATTTTCATTGAAGCCCTTCCATTGCAGCCTACGAATACACATGTGAAGGTGAGGATGTTTACCATTTATCCGAGTGACATTAAACTAGAGATTATCTAGAAGATTAGTAGATAGTCAATAAACTCAATTCAATATGTTGAAGCAACCACTGCGTTTAATAACCATAGAATTTTCATTAGTTTTGAGAGATAATACCTTATCTGGATGTTTGCTTGTTTATAATTCAGGAATAATTATACCACACAGTGGAGTCAATGGGTACATAAATACGTCTGTCAACCCACTTTTGACAGAAGTGGCACCAGAGATCCGGTTAGATATCTGGTATAAATTGCGCCGCAGTCGGAAACTGGGGGCTTAAGACTCAACAGGCACTATTTAACCAACAACGTAATTAAGATCTGTTTTACTTAATCACAATGAGTGGAACGTTTCGCATCATCTGTGTCCTCTATTTATCTATGTTTTATCTACCCACTGTTTGCTAATTCTGACGTATCATTATTTAATACGTGCTCATACTACGAGCAAATGATATTTATAAATGATACTTATAAACTCAAGTTGGAGAAAATAGAACGTATTATTAATTCTTCGTGCTAACTAAAAGATAAATTTGCGTAAATTTGTTTGCTGCGTCTTTTCACTCTTACCCAATTCGAGTAAATTTATTTCAATTTTTCGCAGACAAAAACTGTTGATTGATGCTGGATAAATAATTTTGAACGCCTTGGAAAGTAATGCTAAGTCTATGTTTAAATTTAAGAGAACATATAGGACATCGCAAAGCTGTTCTTTTGTATATTATACAAAACAAATCAGCACGCCTTGTTTGATAACTGCCATTTTGTGTTATCAACTTTTTCGAACTTCATTGTAATAAGCCAGTTTGTCACCCTTTAGGATCCAACACCAGAAGTACTCTGAGTATCATCCGTTATTATGAAGTGGTCGCTTTCCACTCGTACTTTATTACTAAAATATAAATTAGAGTAAGCAACAGTGTCATACAGAAACATAATTTATGACAGTTAATCGAATTGCTCAGTTGTAAGCTTTTGATAGACGCTGCATCCCAACTAGACCAGCAAAACATCATCAACAGATATAATGAATTCTTAGTCCAACTAACGTGTGATATTCTGGAAAGGATGCTGGGAATACGAATTCTCGGTTATTTGAGATGACTAACATGTTTGCAGTGAGAAATTAAATTTCGAAGGTCGTATTGTCGCGACCGTACAAGTTGTCTGGCCTACGAATTCGTTCACTGCCCGAATTCTCGTACAGACCATGTCAAAAATAATACAACAAGCCCGCACCCTCATTTGCACGGCAAACATATTTTCACATACATCGGGTAACCGAACGTTGTTATTCGCCTTGGTGGAACTTCTGCCATAGCGCGTACACACTATTCGTTGGTCTCTTCTTGTTCGTCTTCTTCCTGGCGTTCGTAGCTTGCTCTTTCTTTCCTGAATGTCACCCGTATGTATCATTACTACTTATGAGTAGTATACTACTCACAACGAAATTGCCTGTCATACGACAGTAAGAAGGTTTCTCAGTTTAGGAAAAAAAGCTTTGTTCGTGTCGTTAGATATTGCGAAATTTGAAGATGTAGTACTGCCCTAACTAGATGTTGGAAAACGCATATGTCAATATGGTTGAAACAGTTGCAGCTGGCTTGCGCAATTGCCATTTATGTTTTTGTAACAGAAATTCAGAACAGGGCCTCCATATATGCGTTCGTTTGGCGCAACGAGTCAAAATTGATCGTGCGATTCACTACAGTTAAAATCAAAAGACGGAATATTGTGTGAGAGTGATTGGAATGGATGACAGTGGGACATAGTTTAACTGCCAGTGGGAGTTCTGTCCGGTTCACGACTAAATTCCGAAATTAATAAGCGGTTTTGAATTACACCTTAGTTGTGTCCTCCGGTTTTGAATGCTTTGAACCTTCATGAATGGGAGAAATACGTTAGTAAGTCTCCCGTGCTATTAACCATATTACCTACCTGTGTAAATATTTTGTTCATGACTTCATCACCATTGAATTGACTGCTGTCCAAGTGTCAGTGACCGTTTACTTACTGAGTACAAATTAGGCTTTATCTTATAGTGTTCGTTGAGTAGTAAGGAGTTCTACAAAATTAAAAATTCTGCCAGTTCAACTGTGTCGGTGAAAAAAAAGTGTTAAATAAATGAGTATTGAAACATTGGAAAAATTGTTCATTGTAGTTGTCAGACGGTGGCCTGGAATCCTGTGATTGAATAATATGCAGATGACAAAAGTTTGCTGTTCAATCGCTGGCTGCTAAAAACCAGCAACCTGTAGATAGATCATTCATAATGTTTAATTCAGTCTAGTCAAAAATAAGCTTATTTACAACACCACGCATCAGGAGAACCGCTAAGACTGACTAATGTACGCACAGTACATGCAACTCTGTATAGTGTTGGATCAACTCACCTCTTCGATTACTGTTTGCAACTATTCTTTTCTACCGGCGTACTCTGAACTAAAAATCCTTAAAAGATGATCCTACGTTTGAAAACGCTCATTCTACCTTACGACTGTAAAGAAGTAGGTTCCCGTTTTCATTTTGATACATGTTTATAGGACAAATGTTTCGCTCGATAACAGCGTTAAAAAATGTTAGGTGAATAGTCCATAGGTTAATCATATGCACTGTAATTAGCATTAGGACAAATCAGTCAGTAGTGCTGGGCTGTATATTGTCTGGTTTGTTTACCTTCGACTGATTACAGCTCACCGTTGAGCACCCATTCTTTGTCATTCTTACAGGCGGCCACTATTAGGTAACCCTCAGTCAGTGATTTAATGATCTGTGTAGGTCGCCTTTGTCCTCTTGTGCTATATCAAACAGAACACCATATTCTACATTATCTGAATTGGTGGGAGAATGGCGAACAAAAAACCCTCAGTTTTTGACCTGAAATAGTAGTTTCCTATTCAATTTCTGGGTTCTGCGTCGGTCAGCTTTATGTATAATCAAGATTACTGACTCTTCCATCCGTGCCATGTATGACCATCGGAATGTTCTTTGTTTCATTCACTTAGAGGTCATTGAGAAGTCACTCTCGAAAGAGAAAGGATTTATAATCATGTGTAACGGAAAATTACAGCATATGCAGTTCGCCAGCTGAATTATCCGATTAAGCTCAAGCAATCGAGCTGGCAAAGGCAAGTACAAAGGTTTCATGAGACGAATCGATCGTCCGTGCCATGATGTGCTGATGGTCCTGGAAAAAAATCAACATGAAGTATAGCATCTTCCAGTCATTACATTCTTAACAGTAAATGAAACCGTATCAGATTTCTTCGGAGTAATCCAATGATGTTGCATTCAAACCCACTATCTCATTGCTTTCCGAATGCGGTCCATCCCCAGTTAATTTTGTCCCTGTCTGTCAATATGACAAATTTGTTCCGCGAAAAACGGTGGTATACAGAATCAACTGTGTTACGGTGTCTCGGTGTATGTATGGTATTTATGAAACGAACTAGTAAACGATTATCACTGTGGCTACCATAATAACATTTCAACACTACTGATTAATGGCGAGTTGATATCCAATTAGCTGATGTGAATGAATAGCAATAGGCTTAAACAAAACCATGGTTCAAGTCCCGGCGGTGGCGATGATATGCACTACTGACGAGCTCTAATGAGAGCGAAACTCGAGTCTAGTGCTTCTTTTCGAAAGGGGCCGACTGGAAAGTCTATGGGGATGCGACAGCTGCGATCAATTGTGGGTGATGTTCAACTTGAAAACCATGGAAGTTAACCTAGAGCGCCAGATTCGTAGTGGCAGGGCAACACGAAAATTCTAACCAAATTTCCTTGTTCCAGTTTGATCGAATACGATGAACAATGATGGTTGGGCTGTCGCAAATACCGCCTGGTTGCAGCGCGACACGTTATTTTCAAACCCAATTTTCCTGTGAAATTAATCAACACTTGTTTGCACGATATGCCAACCCATCCCATTTCAGTGGGTCTCATTCTGTGTGTAATGTGGGTACATGTAGCGGAAAGCAAGCGGAACAACCACCCACAGATCATTGCACACAACTTTCCGAAGCAACCCGTTTCTATTAAACGAGTCTTTCTGCTCCCAGGTGTGCAAATCTCACATGTTGTGGCTACTTCTTCTGAAAGTTCAACAAACCAATTCTGTAGTTTGATCATCATTCTCATCTGGATCTTCCTGAATCCAGTACTGTACTGGTACCTTGTTATTAGTAAAGCTGGTCTGTAGTGCATAATATCCGCAAGAGCCGGAATTGAACATCGTTCCAAGTGCACATGGGTCAGCTGCATATTAAGCATGTACGGAACAAGGCAGATTTTTCAAACTTAGATATGCACATCTAAATTTACCCGCTAATTACAATTAGCCTTTCACTGCTTGCAGAGAAGTTCCAGCCAGTGAGAGATGATGGTCTATGGTGAGCAGACCAATTATGTTTTCTGTCAAAACGATCATATAACCTAACCGTTACAATTGTGTAAACTAGGAGAAGAAGCGAATGCGATTCAGCATGACGGTTATGCATTACTGACCAGATTTTAAAACAGGTGCAAGTAGACTGGTTGATTCTCTCCTAAATGGGATGAATAATGATGTCTTTAGAAAAGAATCAGCCACACTAACCTCTTAGAACCATGTATTAGCTCAAAAATACTTCGACTTTTAAGGTTTTGACTATCATCACGTGGAATTTTTATCAAACATGTGTAAGAATTTGTTATGTAATAATGCAGGACAGTGTAAATCAAAGCTAGGCTTGATCTGGGAACGACGTAGCTTCTAGAATTTTCCATTGCTTACCAGTTAATAACTGAAACCGTTATTACAATTTGCTAAACATAAATGGCTAATCATTTACACTATGTACTAACTACATCAAGGGTATTTGCTTAGAATAGGCTTTACGATAAAACATATTATCTTCGTCGCGAAAGAGACTTATGGGTCTTTTTGATAAACTGTTCACACGCACTTTGATATGTGATACCTGATTTATTTTTCGTCGTTTTTTCTTGCTATTCGTTCGCATCACTGAATGTGTCAGTGTTCTTCGATGATATCAGACCATTCCCAATACTGACGTCTACTAGTATTTAAACTGGGGTTAACTCACTCTTATAACCCAGCAGTTTTTATACAAATTTGAAAGCAAAATTTACAAGCAAGTAATACAAACCGGCAACTACATCGATTGTGATTTGAGCTTGAAAACTCCCGTATAGGCTCTTTTTTACGATTAATGCCTAGAGTCAAATTGCACAACAAAACCCAAACTACAGTCGCAGTAAAAATGTGAACGTATGAAAGGTATGAAGTTTCCAACCATATTCAATTATTTGAGTTTTACAATATTGCTGCATTAAGACGTTTCAAAATTTATATTGAAATGCAATTTCTTCTTTCCACCATGTGATACTTACAATCATTTTTTATACACCGCATTTTAATCATATATTAGAAATGTAATTTTCGAAAGAGAAAGAATACTACAAGTTACGATCTGTCTAAACTAATTGCCAAATGCTTTCCTGTAATAATTTTGCGGCAACCTAATAACCCAATATATATAATGGTCAAACTTATGATTTGCTATAATTTTATAATCGGCACAACATTTCGAATGAATTGCTTAAAAGTAATTAGTCTGGCACTCTGTTTTTATGAGCGGAACAACATCAATAAAACAAATCTTACAAAGTTTACAGATTTTTCTGGAGTGAGAAACATGTGTGCATAAGTGCTTTGAGAAGTTTTGACAACTCAGAGCTCGTAACTTTGACCAATTCATGGACATGTTACATTAGCACTTTGATAATAATTGAGGTATTCTATTAACATGGAGCATCATAACAGCAACACAGGAAACAGGCAGATACGTCATTTTATAAGTTAGATAGCATACACGAACACTGTTTTGCTCTTGAGAGAAAATCGGTCTCTCGAGGTCAATGGAGAAAACCTTGTAATCATCTACTTCATAGCATTCAAATAAAACCTGTTAAACTTCTCGAAGTTATGCAACAAAGTTACTGTTAATAGGATATTTCTGGACAGTGTATTTGATTGTTTTGAAAACCCTACCAATGGAACGACAGAACAAAACCTAGTTGAAAATAAGAGGCGTTAGCCGGTTTCAAATATTAAGTTTTTTCTTTCTACACTGTGAAAGAGAAAATTGTAATTCGAATGTAATATAATCATCAAGATGAAACACCTGTGCCTGATGTCACTGAAACAGCCCTATACTTAAATGAAAAATGAGAATACCAATGCGTCTGACGAAGTTTATGTGTTCCGTTATGTTGTCCTTAGTACCGACAGTCGATGACTGCTGACACGATAGTTTAGCCAGCTGACGCTCGGCACGATAAGTTTCACAAAACTGGGGATGATGCAACTGTACTTTGCAACAAAACTCGAAAATCTCTTGCTTGCCGGTTGACTTATTTTTTGACTGGCAGAAGTAATTTTCATTATATTTTGGCCGACACTTTGCGTGATATTGGGACATATACTCAGTTCTAAGCCTAATCATCTATTTTGATACAAACTAGGAATGCATGAATTCATCTTCCCTTGTCGTACTAAAACACAAGAGGAAACACCTAAAACACCCGCTGTGTAGCCAATCGATTCAAAGTAGTTTGAAGTGGACAAGACACTGCATGACTTCGACGATACGCTGTAGATACGATTCTACGCAAGTTGAACATCGCCTTCGGTGTCAGATACTTATGTTCTTTGATACGACCAGTGACTGCACTGTCAAAACCTTCAATACTGCCATCAGTTCAGGTGAATAGACTTGGTTTAAAAATGCGCATCTTTTTATCAGGACCCTTTTGGTAAATGTCTGATTTTTTAAGTATATGAGCTATGCGTCGTAGATAAAATATGCCCCGGCAGCACATACACAAACCCGATCACGTAAAATCTGTTTTTTTTCAACGTATTTTGACAAGCGCGCTTTTCTTGAAAAATGCGTAACGCTAAAAGCTATTTGACGCAATTAAATCCTTGTGTTTATTGTTTACATCATATATCTATGGATATACAGCTTCATTAAATCTGAATGAATCTGTGCAATAGAATTAACAATACCGTTTAGAATGTGCACTCAGCTTGAATAAAATAAAATGTACTAATCAAGCTATTGTTCTTTAAACATTTGCATGCCTCGTTTGTTTTGCTTGAATCAAAAAATCTCTATTTCCTGGACAACATGGCAAATAAACGTAGGGCAATGGGCATGCAATTCACAGTGTAACTGGCCAAGAATATGACTAATGCTACCGGAAATTAAAATAGATACAGTGATTTGTACTGTTGAGAAGGCGCAACATGTTCTCATTACTGAATAAAACTGAAAGACATTTTACTTACAACTAAACTTTGCTCGCCGTCGTTGCAGAATTTCCAACGTTCCTTCGTGCTGGCTTGCTTTATTTTGTTGCTTTGTTGTAGTGTGACCACTTTCGATATTGAAGGTTGCCACTATTTTCGGTAATCAGCTTGCCGATGATGGACGGTGATCGCATTCTCCAGGTCATCTGCGCAGATTGTTTGTTGTTCATCTCGCACAAATTCACCAGCGCGTTTTGGGGGAAATTTAAAGAAGATATTTGCAGATCTGAGATAAGCAAGAGTTACACATTTTGAAGATTTTCGTCACGTAAGTTTTCTACCGCAGTTGTACTGAACAACTGTGAAATTGGTGACAGAAATGGACGGCAAGACAACAATATGACATCTAAAATGGGATTAGTTATCATCAGTGTCTGACGATGAAAACAGTAGATTACTTCAAGTTTGAAAACAATCATGACTACTTGTGACTACAATATGAATGCCCGTAAATCTGGATTGAAACCGGAGTGTTAGTTATACAAACATGAACACTCCGTGAGAATTATAGTCTAAAGTTCTTAAATAATTTACGGTTTGATCGTTAAGATGCTGTTGACGCGTAAACTGTCTTTAAGTAAAATCTCATTAGCTAGACAACGTTTCTGCATACGTTTCACGACGTAGTTTTGATGGCTGAAATAAGCTTAATGCCAGCCTGAGTATTCTAGACTGTGAGTGGCATCTTACCGCACGTTTTTCTATGTTTATTTTCAAGTTTTGCCTTGTAACTTTTACAACATCTTTGTGAAATGCCCATGTTTATTATTTTACAGTGTTGGCACTGAACTGGAAATTTTTTGCATTCATTATAGTCACCTAGAGGAATAGTTCGATTGAAACACTTCGGAAACGTTGCAGTTGTACTGGTATACAAAAACGATACATTTAGGATAATTGGTTGAAGTGTGTTGCAAATTAATGTTAAATATTCCAGGAATAGCTGTACATTCACATTCATGCAACTTATGCTATACACAGTTTATTTGTGTAACGGTGCGGATCATCGTCGGCTTTACTCACGTTCATATTCCATACAAGTTTTATTTTCTCCTATATCCTGTTCACACTTTTCGACCGAACAGCTCGTTAAAAACGGTATGGTGTTTATAATGTATATCTTATTTCTTATGCAAAAAACATGGATCAGCCTGACAGAAAAATGTAATAGAAAATAAAACGTCTAATACGTGAGCTGAACGCATTAGTTTGTTGGAAATTAATTAAACCCACAATGGAATAACTGTCCACGTAGCACGGTTGCGAAGCAAACACAGCGAAAGCAACCATTGTTTGTCAAATACAATGCACATATGAATCACCCTAAACATCACAACGTTTGTTGTCCCACTACTTTTTGAAAACATATAATATCCCTTAGATCAGTAAGCAAACAACACGCTATATGAATGTGATAAAATATGGATTCCATAAAAGTAGAAATTGACCAGTCGGTTAGACGCTCACACAGTTTTCAGGCAAGAAGTGCGCTTTGTTTAGCTTGATGACGGTTGAGTAGTTTTCCATAAGCGTTGAAATCCGAGGGTTCCTTTTGCAATAGTGGTTGATAATAAAAAAGGGTTATCATGTTTATTTCAGCGTATTTTTACGAATCACTTCATTTATTCGTTTAAGTATGCTCCACACATATCAACATTCGAATTATCGTTGACAACTTTGTCTTCTGATTCTTAACTCTGACATTTCTGGCACTTAATTCACAACAACAACTAGCAACATGAGTTTAAGTTACTTGCCTATTATATTCCTACTTTAAATTTGCTAACCAAACAGCCTTCAAAATCTGAGATATGCGCGAACGCGGTTCGAACCTACTTCACATGAGCAGTCACCTTTCATCCCTATAATCTAGGTAATACTGTTGAGTTTGACCGATGAGGTTGAGAAACATAGATGTAAATTCTGTAGTATAAAAAACTACGGCTGAATATTTAAAGTTAAACATTACCCACAATTGATCGCAGCTGTCGCATTTCCGAATAAATAATTATTGTGTGACTAGTAACGGTATGATAGGTATCTTGATGAGATAAACTGATTAAATGCAAAACCACTTCCATTTTTATTACTGACCGGTAATCAGTAGTTATAGGTGGTATCGTAAAACGAGTTTACTGGTCTATAGGGATGATGGACACGTGCATTTGGCAAGACTGATTCCCCAGGTGTGTTCAAAATAACGCCGTGGACATGGTTATCGGAAGCAACGGACAAATAGAACATCATTCAGGGATTATTTCTTTTCGGCTACGACTATGCTAATTTCAAATTATGTGCTCTGAATAAACGGAGTCACAAAAGCATACGATGGGCTTTATTCCCCAGGAAATAATAAGTTATTGCCCCAAGTTGGTTCGTGTCACGAACAAATGCCTGTAATTAAGCACCACTCTGTCCGTTTGAGTCCGCATCTCCAAACTCGAATTACTTGTTGGACTTTGTCGGCAGTGCATGGGCCTGAAAAACTTTACTCGTGAGATTATGGACTGGAGATGACAGGACAGTTTCATATCCACCACGACTTCGGGATAATGTAGGCGAAGTTGGCAAGGAGTTTGTGTATGGTGATTCTGTTGTCCTCATTACGCAATGAGTTTTGCAATGATGGAGTGGTCTACCTTGTGATGATGAGGGTGTGTACAGAGCAAGAACGCTGAAGAAATAAGTCTGGATCCAATGATTTGTTTTCTGACAGACTGACAGAGAAGCAAGTGGGAATGTCGAAGCTGCATGTACTTTCCAGTAGTGTTCCGGAAGTAAGTTTTGAGCACTGTTCAAACGATGCGGTATAAAAAAAGGCTGAGTTGTCTTTCAAATTTTGTTAGCTAGACTTTTCGACCAGGGGCTATTGAAGTAATGTTTGTATGTTGTATTAAGTCACATTTTCCGCAACAGATTTGATATTAACGTGACATATTGCTATATATTCGTGCTAGTTGATATTACCGAGCAAACAAAACATCCTCATGGAAATTAAAAGACTGATAAATAGTAGAAACTAATCAGTAGAAAAAGAAGGAATTAGGTCACCCTCGGAAGATGAAAACTGCGTAACGACACAAGAAATCGCGAACAGCTCTGAAACGTCAAACCAAATACAGGGATACTTCGGATCAAGACGCTTCACGCATACAGTTACGGCAAACCTACATCGAGCCACCTTTTATGGATATTAATATAATGTGTCAGGTGACTTTGTGTGATTCCTGGGGATTTGTAAATAAGTTCGTGCGTGCGCAGTAGTAGTGCGCATACACTACTTAAAATGTATTTGATCACATAAGGTGTTAACAAAATGTATCTATATCGTATATTGGGTCGAAAATTCCACGTGGGAATTATGGATGTGAATAATATCACTTTACAGCATTTTTGTTTCCTCTAGTGAAACGTTCGTTTGAAAGATCTGCTTGGCCAACGGCCTACAATCCACTGGTCAAAAGTTTAATAGGCGTCCATGTACTGTTCTTTCGTACCTAGTGTTATCAATAGACGTTGCCTTCCATTGAGCAACCATCTATCCACGTTAAAAATGACCCTATATTTCAGCCGATTACTGCCAAATATCCGATGTCCATGGAATCCCGGAGAAGAATCTGTGGGCTACACATTCGTGGTTCCCAGAAAATATTGTTTGATAGTACATCACTAACGGTCATTTGCACCTCAGTGTTCATTGCACGCTCAAGTTGAATTTTACTGACAGAGACATATGAACCAATGTTATTCTTTTTGACTTGTATGCAGTCGATACATTTTACTTAGTGTCTCGTGATGTATCCGGTTAACAGTTATTATATAAACATTGTACTTCAGCCACATCTGAGTGGTTTGCTTTAATGCTTTGTGTTAGGGTTGGAGAATTGCAGGTAATTACTGTGTGTTGGAAAATTGAGGGCACTTCCAACTACGAGTAATGAGTTTTCCATTACATAAGTCAGATATTACAATTTAATCCGTGGTGGGTGGGCGCGAGCATTTATAGACAAATCAAATGAAGGACAGTTGAATAATTCTGACCCATGCGTGTAACGCATCTTGCTGCCGTGTTGTTGGCACCATTATGGTTAAAATTCAAAAGAAAGGTTTTGGACACAGCAGGGATGACTTGGTCATTTCGTATATTTCGGATTAGGATCAATAAGCTTCCTCCAAAACAAATACAAGATAATGATAATGTGTTCAACAATCTTATATGTGAGTAAAATGCCACTGTCTACCTTGGATGTGCCTGTGCTAATAGTGAATTATCGAAGCTAAAGTGACCGACGAACGGATCACCGAAGGCGTCGAATGCATTTTGACGTAGACAGTTGTGTGTATGATAGTTACATTTTGCTATTCTGGGTGCTTAACAGATATTTTTAAAAAGCGTTTTTACTTCAGCACCCTACAAGTCAGCCAGTCTAGTAAAATAGATACATGCATTTTATCTGCTATGGTGTCCGAACTGGTCTCAATTGACCGGTTTGACGTCGAATCCCTTTAACTATTTCACATGGTGTCGCACAAATACGGCACGACAAAATAACAGTATGTGGCTAGAAATGAGTTAACAATATGCAAATGCTTAGCATAGTACTTTTGGTACGAGAGGATACTTATTCCAGTTCATGTGAAGAGTGTAAAACACAGACTAAACCGAATATGTTAAGTTGATCCAGTTTGACGGACAACGGACTTTCTACTAGTTTACACTGTTCACCCCAAAAATCCAACAATCTAAATAAATCGCTGGTATTTTTCATCAAATAGTGGGCGGAAACTTTTGTTTATATGCAACCATTGTAGGAGTGAACAAGGTTACTCGAAACCCGGCTGTTCCAAAAGAGCAGTTGAATAATATTTTCAATAAGATGTACCCATCAAAGCTAATAATGGTGTTACGTTTGCTTTCAGGATATTGGTATACAGAACAAAATCATCAAGAGCGCAAGTAAACACTCACCTGGTTAGATAAAATTTACACTAGCTCATGCGCATGTTACTTGTAATTTCCTGTGGAATATTCACTTTTAATGCCGCTTAATTCGTTTGGGGGAACAGAAGTTATATACGTTGGAATACCGCCGAGAAACGGTGTGGTAGGGAATACCACGTTGCATCATTATAAATACAAGGAATTTCCCACAGTGCATCTAGAATTGATGATGTCAGGTCAGAGTTTGTGGCATCGTTTGTGATGTAACTGCAATCCAAATTTGATCAAATCCAAGGCATACATTTAGAGATAATGATGACAACATGGGAAGCCTATGTAATAAACCAGTTGCTCTCAGTCGAGCAATACGTAAGTGGGACGAAATGATACTAGCCGTTGCTAAACTATGATTTACGTTTGAATTTCGCATCAAAAAAGCGACTTTGGCGGTGCAGGCAGTTTAGGTACACTAACGGTCCGTCAGAGGAGTTGAAAATGTGCATAATCTAAAGTGCAGATAGAAAGGTCGAAATAAAACCTCCGGCACAAAGATGTATGATTATGGAAAGTGCATAAACAGAATGGTAATATAACCACCCATAATGACATAGATATGACTTTCTCACTTGTGATGTGAAACATCACGGAAAAGATGCTTGAAAAGCGCATCGGTGTCTCTAAGTTGAGCCTTTGTTCAAAAGCCAGCACATACAACAAATTTCCAGATTGGATACAGAGAGCATGGATCTGAAGCGAACAATAAATCTATCGCGCCTTTAGACACAACATTCGCGTTCTACTGATAATTACTATGGTAGGTTAATAGGCAACTGGGAGAAACCAAAAGATTCGGAATGTCACTGAGCATTATTGCATGGAGTGGCGTGCATCTGTATTCCACGGAGAGCTCTAACAGTTTCCTGGTTCTCTGTCGACGTTTACAGGTTACTTCTATATTTTTGGTAAGGTGATCATACCAACAGGACTGCGTGCACGCTTAACCCGAGAATTAACAGATTGGTGAGGAATGGAATTGCGTGACGTGCTAGACTAGCAAGGTTTACAGAAACGTACGTCTTTTACATTTATATGAACTAGTCCGTGGCTTAGGTGATGAAATGCACAGCAGAACACTTCGATGTGGTGGTTCCTGAATTTTGCACACACCTTCTCAAGCGCTTACATTTACGTTGCCAAAATGAATGTGTAATCATTGAACAACATACGACAGCGACGTTGACAGAGTTGTGCACGTCTTGAACGTGTGTCTCCAATGGGGATAGTTTCCCTGGTTTAAGGAACAGAACCTTTAACCACAAATCAATTTTATCCTCATCAGTTTATTCCGATGATCCTTTATAAAATGACCACTTTCGTTAAGTTTTGTTGAGCACTTGAGTCTGACGAAATGTCGGTATGTTTCGGAAAACTTTGAAAAATCGTTTTCGTGTCTATAATTAAGAAGTCCAACTACTTAATTTGAGCATAACTGGTCTACCAAGAATATAGGTTTGTTGTCATATTAAACTTAGTATATCAGTGATTTTTTCAAATTAGACGTGCTTAATTTCTACTCTGCTACCCAATGTCTTGTTAAGGATCAAGATATCGTATAAAACATAACACACATGAGACGGAATGCTGTTACGGTTGGGCTTTTTGTGCAGTTTTTTCGATTTTTCAAACATTGTGAGTTGTGTTGAGTAAACATGCTATCTTATTGAACGTTTTACATATGAATTGCATTTCAGACTCATAGGAGTAAACACACATGATGCTTCCCGGCTGGACTGCATTATCACTGTGTGTAATCGGAAGCTGGAATGGCCAATATTGTAAAACTCTAATCGCACATTTCTAAAACCGTCCTCGTCACGATTAGTTCATTCGGATTTCGACAAACTGTCCACAAAACATCACAACAAGAAGGAAAGAGGGATAGAAGAAATTGGTAAATAGGTCGAAAATTTTATGTGTATGTCGGACACTTGGTTATGGTTATATTTCAGATGTGGTCATATTTGCACATACCGCCGTTTTGAATGCTTCAGCTCAAATACTATAAACGTTTCTATGGGAAACGCAACTATGAAAAGGTTTAAAAGTGTTTATTCAGCTGAGAACAACCCTGAGTTGAAGCTTCGTGAAGCGGTATATGCGGAATGTACCCAATGTGAATTTACTGTTCGCAAAATTTCAATCACAAGTAAGCAGCAAATGTGATTTGCTAGATTTATACATCAGTGTCCACTGAACGATGGAATACGACGCCAATGTGATAACCGTCTGCAGTGCATTTTCCGAGTCCATCATATTTTTGCGAAATAATTCCAAACATGTTCGCATAAAATTCTTGATTCTTCTGGCCGGTGAACAGCAGTGACCAAACTTCCGGCGGGTTTCAGGTTGATTCAAGTAAAACGTTCGTCAAGCTGTTGTCTAGCACATTCGACAAAACAGCAGCGATATGATGGCATCTGAATAATTTTCGCGGAAGGTTATCAGAAGATTTTTTGTTATTCTGTTGTAGCCACCATCTTCCTTACCTGTATGCAAGACTTTGACAACGCAGTGATGTGCATGGCTAGAAGTAATCTTAAATATTCCGTTGTTTATGTATTAGTTCTTACGCACACGTGGATGCTGGTGTTGTCGTAATGTACGTATATATATCACATTAGTGGTTGACCTGTTATCCTGATCCTGTCTGAACATTCAGGCACTTTTCGCATCGACGACACTACACGTGAGCAATTTCGTCCACTAACTTGTGTCACTAAATTAAAAACGCTAACGCAATGTACATGACCGATTGAGTTATAAAAATACAGTAATCATATCCGATTGATGGTTGTTAAAATATATATTGTGTTTGACTTTATTCGGCGTCCGAAGTTTTGGGATAAATTTGTTTCGTAAACACTAAACCAAGAATAAGCATCATAAATGTGGTATGTTGACCACGCAGGGATGTGCACCATGCAAGTAAAAATAGACTTCCAGTTAAACAACACTCACATTTGATCGCAGCATTCAGATAAACCCTCCAGCCAACATCTTTCGAGGAGCAGTAGACTAGAGTTCCAGTCCTATTGTTGCTAGTCAGTAGTGCACATCCTTGCCATGGCCGGGATTAGAACTCCGATCATGCTAAACTTGAAATTCACCGAATCTTCCACTACTCATAAGTAGTCTAAAAATAGATTTGTTTCGAGATCGTTTTCGTGTAACCTGAGGCCAGATAAGACAACTAACTGCGCGGGTTTTATAAATACATGGTCTTTTTAAATCACAGCTGCAATGAGGCGTCGTAAAATGGACAGCAGCTTACAGCCAAATCGATTTGTTCTACACTGTAGAGCATTTACCTCAACGTTCCTTTTGAATGATGTGCACTTCTTCATCCATTCTCACAGAAAGCAGTTGCTATAAACACAAGACTAGTTAATCACAACGTACGCCATTTCAGTATGTAGACGACTGCGTTGGCTGAATCAGTTTTATGAGGAAAAGATCCGAACGAAGATAGAAACATATGAATATCAGAATCTATTAAATAAATTATTACTGGTGGACGCAGCTGAGTTCTAGTCGATCATACGCATCAAGATTGAAACAGATGTAGATAGGTTTCGCAAATACATGAGTGGATAATCAGTTCTTCATCAAACAACCAATGGTGTTACGTGATTTTTTCAAAATTGTTTATGCATACACAGTCGATACAACGATTTCCTTCTTAATTTTCGTTCGATTTATGCCATCACCTGAGAACTTCCACTTGTTCATAAGCCATATTTATGACTGTTATGTCTCAGTACCCAACACCGGAATACAGCCATCGTTGGTGGCAAATCTAACGGCACGTGTACATTTTATTTTACTACGTGATTCATAATGGATTACACACAATATTGGCGATTCGGATAAATAGCTTGTTCAGCACAGTAAACCCAAGTATTTGGACTGTTCAGGAATGCTTCAAATAAAGACTTCATAGATGGGTTCATAAATGGCTAATCCATTACTATGACGGGAATGCATATAGTTAACTCTGTAACAATCCGAGAAAGTATACTCGTGTATTTTGCATGAGGAACTTGATGGAAGTTCTGGACAGCTTGCGCATAGTACTGTTTCATGTATTGCTTTCCGTTATCTCTAACTATATTGAAGTCACGTATATATCGTCAAGCCGTGGCGAATACTCATCGTGCCGGACTTGCCAATTACAGGAATCTCGTGATCAACATATATTTCGGATCAATATTGCAAGATACACTATAAAGAATTTTACGCGGACAACATGGCTGCCAAATAGGTATCATTCGGCAAGGCAGAATATATAGTAATGTACTTGTTACACGATGAAAATAGGTTTATTTCAGTGGATGCGTTCCGATTTTAATTCACCCCGTTTTCAGTTCATTACAGAGATGATCATCCGAGTGGCTGTTGGGTGCTTGTGCTATCAGACATCTCTCATATGCTTATGTATACAAAATTAATCTTCAGAACACAATCATAATACGGATCAATTTTAGCCAAACGTGAAAAACACTAATTACGCTTGGGGAGATGAATTACTAGCCTTCAGATAGCAGTAGCTTAAGCTAGTTAATGAATAACAGTCAGCATATTGAACCTACCAGGCAAGAATATTTCGTAAAAAATGAACTCAAGAATATAGTGCCCAACTCTGGTTAGACTATGTTTGTTTTTGTACCAGTGATTCATGCTTCCAATGCCCAGAACATCCTGATAGACGTTAATGATCATTGACACAAACCAGTGATTTTGCAGATCTGTTTGCCTGGCTCCAGCTATCGTTAATGTGGAATGACCACTTCAAGTGTTGAGTAGGAATGAAAGCCTTTGATGGGTAGCAAAAATGTTATAGCATCAAAATTATTGTGGCGTCATGTTTTGCCGGATAAACATATGCAGTTTCTATTCGGTTACTCTTTTTTTTGTCCAGAAGTATCAACTGAAGGACACACTGTTTCATGTGCAAACTATTGATGCAACTGAAAGTGTTTTCAGATGAGTTTCACTTGTTGCGTCTGTGTTGAATTTTTTCTACAAAAATACACAATGCTTCGCCGGTTCACTTGCTGTATACCAGCAACTGAGCCTGAATGTGACACGGTGAATATTGATCGAGGAGATACATAGGAAGAACAATCTTTTCATAAAGGAAACGTCTGCACCATAAAACGTGCAATTGCAAACAATGAGTGTGCGTAATGTGATTCATAATTGTTGGTACTTGTTTCACAGTTACATAGTTCTGATGCCCATATCAGAGAAACTAACGGTCCACATTTAGACCACTGTTTTAGACTGTTCTAAGACGTTATGTCTGAACTTCGGTTGACAAGCATTAAGGAGGAATCATCTTGGAAGTGTATCATTCGCAGTTTCCGAAGCCAATGTCGTCAATGTTTGTTTAGGTCGGTTATAAGGAAGAAATAGAATAAGATCTCTCACAAGTTGTATGAACCATATTACATTGAGCAGAGTGATCAGTTTGTATAGCGCCTACCCGGGGTTGAACTAACTGAATTCGTTCCACATAGAAAAAGCTTTACATCACGTGAAAGAAAAGTTGAAGCCAAGGGAAGCATTGTGATGTGAACTCAGTCAGGCTGCACACATGTGAGCTCAGAATCTCACTGATAGGAAACAAAACAGCTGGTAAGAAAGCCACATGTCTAGTGGCATGTATGCGTATGTGCTTGAATAAGGTCAAGAGAACTGTTCTTTTGATTGGTCCTCATATACGGTCAATCCAATAGAGCGTGGGGCACCCAGACAGTGTCAGCCAACATCACATTGTTAGGCAGCATGTTCCAACTTGGGCAGACGTTGGATGAGGAAGGATTATTCTCGCACAATAACATGCCCCCGTAAACTCACCTTTAACGGGAATAACAATCATTCATTAGGTACTGGTCAATGAAGGAACGCCTGGCGAGGAGAGGTTTGAAAGTTCGAAGTAATCCTCATTCCGACTCCCACAGTGATAGCCACTAGTTTTGACACTGATTTTCCACTTCGCGATTCCAAATTATGTGTGATTAACTACGTACCACTTATAACGTCAATCTTATCCGCTCTGTGAATATCAAGAAACCTCCATACACCCTGGACCAAGTGAAATTTGTCACAAGTTTACGGTGTGTGTTAGAGCAGAACTAATGATTGGCTGTTCAATGCAAAAGGTAAACCACAACGATATTTTGAGCGTAAAATGTTAACCCAGTTCAGGTATTGTTGCCAAGCCCGATCGGCGGCAACAAAAGAGAATCGATTGAAGGGTAAATTGTCAGAAATTATTCTTGCATACAAAAATATTCATTCACAATTATGGGTTAATAATTTTCTACGGTGGGTTCTTAAATATATCATAATCGGTAGAAAATTGAGCTTGATTGCTTACCAGTTTAAAGAAAAACTGGATGGAGCTGAACGAATGCTAATTTCGTTGAAGCTGCTAGCTGCAAACATTCTAACAACAAACACCGAGACACATCGAAACAAAATTCCGTCATCTTTGCTCAATTATTGACCTGTGAGCCTGGCCTAGAATGGTGGATAGAAAACCTTCAGTGCATGGTGTCTCTCACATACATGTCAATCGAGTAATAGTTCAACGTTCTCCAACGATTCCGTCGTGACCACATAGTTGAGCATTATGTTCCAGTGTGATCAGATCCTAATCTTGAAATAGCTCTGTACGCAAAGTATCCCGCCTATTTCCTCACTCAATTTCAGCAAGCAAAACATCACACATTATTTGCTATGTAGTGACAGGAGGTGTGCCAGTTTGTAACAAGAGATACAGTATTTTTGCGCAAGAATCCCGTCTTCACTGGTGGGTCTGTGAATCTTTCATGATTAATCGGATTCTGCTAGTCTTTCCAGTTAGATGATGTGCCTGAGCCCCGTAATTCTTCAGGTAGACCATCCCTCAATACTTCCAGTAAGTTCTTAAAATATGAATAAAAATCTATTTGACCGTTTTTGATTGAGTGCTGATTATGGAGATGAATATAATGGAAAACATTTCATAGTGGAAGATTCCACAAATACATGCCACGAGGATCAGGGTTAATTTTGTTCTTCTAGCCATGGTAGTACTGTTTGTCGTGCGACTCAGACTGTCACCAACTATGTTTCGTAGTTCGTGCTAGCATATTAGAAACAACAGTTTTGTGTCGATGAGTAAGTGACCGGCAAAATTTTAATGGCCAATTTGTATGCTCTCGTATCTGATGACATTGAGCATCAAATTATTTTCCATGAACCACTGACTTAAACAGTTCAAGTCGTTCTGTAGGGCAATCTGTAACTCTCAAGAGTTTATTCAACGACCCAGAACACGCGTGTTTTGACGATTCTGAGTGGAAGGAAGTAACCTTAGGATTGATCATAATGGACCACTGTAATTGGCACAGAACGATTGTAGCTCTTCATCTACGTTGAATTTGAAAACACCCTCCGAAAAATAATACTTATGCCATTTGAATCATTTCCCACCAAGGCCAAATATGTCAATTTCACGGAAAAATTGTTGCATCTAGATCTACGGTATATGGCCGAATAAGTTGACTATAACAAACAATAAAACAGCGGTTGACGACACATTAGATAGAAGAATACTCTGAACTTCAAATGATAAAGACAATTAACCAAGATATTTCTTATGACTGATGACCGTAGAAAGCGTGTGTGATAAACAATTATCCCTTAAGTGATACTGGATATATTGGAGACTTATATTGCGTTGTGAAAGCAAGATTTGTTCTCATGGTGTTCGAAGATTCTCCATATGAATAACATGATACTGTTCATTATTGGATACATTTCGAATAGTCCCAATCAAATAAGGCTGTGCTGATAACAAGCGGAATGTGGAATGTATTGAATAAATGTTGGCGTATGTAGATCCGTTGTCAATAATTGAATCGATTCATCCTGAGGACCTGGAAACCTTTTCAGAAAAGCGTGTTTGCCCCAACAACTCACCTCTCGGCGGTTATTGTATTAAAAACACATGCATTTTTACACGCTAACATACTTCCTGACCGGGTCTTGATTGATGCTAACCGACAGCGTTCAGCTAAAAACAACAGTATTCTCATTTGTCAGTGTTTCTTGATGAATTTTGACAGAAAACGCGCCCTAAATATATTTGTATCGAGCAATGTACACACATATATTCATATATATTCATTCCTTGATTGCAAGATATGGCTCGAAAATCAGCTCTCGTAATAGGGTCCCTGAACAACGTTTATCACAGCTCGAAGTGGCAACTTCAAAACCGGTGATGAGTTAGGACCCAGGTTCACTGGAGGTAGAAGAGAATGTTTTTAAACGTGAGGGAGCAATCTAAAGTTCGGAGGAATATGTATACTACTCCATATGAATATTTTTCGGCATTCACGACTGTGGGTAACAATGCCCTATCGAATGTCCGCATTACTACAATGCACGTTATTTGCGTGCATTGAACGTTCAACAGCGTGCCTAAGCAAGAATGTGAATAACCAAGACAAATTAATGGTGTTGCTGTGGAAATTCGTGGCAACCTTCTTTTTGCGAACAGAAGGCAACGCTCCTGATTGGATCAAAGAGTATAAGGTTAGGAGGGCAAACCAGTAGATGGACCTGTGAGAATCAACTTTTCAAACTCTGTTAAACGCAATAGTGTCTGCATTTATTCCCTGTATGTAAGCAAATAAATTTTCGTAGATGACTTCTGTAACAAGTATGCTTAAGGCGGAATGGAATCCACAGGAATCACAAACACTTTTGCAGCAGCATATAATATGTGTCTATTATTCCGAAGTCATAAGTTTAGCCTACACGATTGGACAAAATGGCCAGATACAATGTTTCGTTTTAGCGTTGGGCAAAGGATTTTCTAGATGTGACCAGTATACTGGAGAGGTAACTTCAGGTCGGCCAAGAAGAGTTCGTCAGAAAATATTAAATAATCGGCTATCTATAAGATGGGAGCTATTTTCAAGTGCATAGGAGTGGACGTTCGGAAGATAGATCGAAGCAAATTTAAGAAAGTTCACGTTGGCCATGTGAAAAATTCAGCCAACCGTGAGTTTTTAGATTCCCAATCTCGGTTTCCAAAATACGAGGAAATTGTACGATCGCAATTGTAGTTTTGCATAAAATTTAACGAGTTGGACTGCTGTTGTGCTAACACAATCAGGCAAAACAAGAAAAATATATAAAATTCACATATTCAAATTGTACGGTAGTTTTACAATGAAACAGCCTCTAAAATGAGTTGGACAACAATTTGCCAATCTCCGGAACTGCCAGTTTTATGTGTCCGAGGTTAAAACCAGCTAAATGACCGGATTTGTAACCAAAGAGACGAAAAGATTATATTGATTTCGACGCGATAACTTATTGGACAGACGTGGATATATTTAATTTGGCGCACAAAACCATCAGAAGCACGAATACAAGGTCGTTAAAAGTTACGCACTGAAACAAAAACAAGTGGTTCCGTTCGCTTAACCATGACGGTTGAACCACTCGACAGATAGACTTTGGGAAATAGCGTGAAAGTATCTGATCCAAAAAGAAATCTAATAAAAATCTAATTCCACAGTAAGTCTTTTTATTCCGGGAACTCTGAAGTGAGGTTGGAACCAACTTTCCCGCCCCATATTGCGGATCAGTGACTTATGCATACTAAGAGTTATGGAAACACGTTCTGGGGAACTATTCTTACAATCGTTCATCAGTTTTAGTTTTGAATCGCAGCAAGAAATCTGGATTAGGTTGATGATATGCCCATAAACTGCTTGCAGTGTACATGTGATCACTGCTTGTGGGGTTCTTGAGGCGTTTGTCGTCAGTTATTAACGTATGAACCTTGGGAAAGGAATATATTTTCCCAGGTATCAAAGCAAACAAACCCCAGAGCTGGAAGCTCTCTCCTGCAGCCGACCATTTGCATTATTGACCTCAGATCATTTCAATCAAAACGGGTACAACATGGATCCAGGTGTTATTCGCAGTTCTGTTACGTTAAGAAAATAGTCATCTGTCTAAACTGGCCGGAAATTTGCTATTCACACTTTTGAAACCAAACCTATATTCGCAGAAGCAACTCACTTTAAAGCCGATTATTAGCTCCAACATATGGTATATCGCCTCAGTTGTATTTGTATACGTAGCTAAACGTGATTCGTTGCATTAGTTATATGTTAATAAATGCACTTATAAGGTTGCTAAGAGTAAAACAAATAATACCGTCGGCAGTTTTTAACCTCCATAATGTGTTGCCAACTCGGTTATTGCCGCTATTTATTTCACATTATCTCAAAACCGTTTTCCAATTAAATGAGCTGAACTTATTTCAATACTTCTATTTTAAAGCAGATACAACACAATTACACGCTTCATTATCCTGCGTCAGCATACTTAGGAATCACGCTTTTGATCGCGGCATAGTATATTGATCAGCACAAGTTGTCCTAGAGATTGTAAGGTGATTGTTTTTAC
>JTDE01000876.1:0-23875 GCA_014338405.1 Paragonimus skrjabini miyazakii
AAACCAGGTAGAGTGGTTGGCCCTATCTGGAGTTGCTGAACTCTTAGCCGGTCAAGGTTTGCACTGAGACCGCCCAGTCGGCACCACGAGGAGGTGGTGGTGTTATCTACATACCGTCTCAATTCCCATTGAACCCGTATAATTGTAATGATCTGATGGCGAAGTGCCAAAAATAATTAGTCGCATATTCCTAGTGAATCACATCAATGGCACTGATTCTCTTACCACTGTGTATGAATGTTTTCCCACATAGTAACTGATGGAGTCACTTCGTTGCGACACTTTTGCTTTGCAGGTGGCCGTTGAATTCTGAGCTAATTGCGGACTATACACCTGTCTCATTGAGTGTTATTTTTGACAAATGTGATAACCAAACCATATGAAGGGATTTACATACACGTGCAATTCTTGTATGTTCAATCGACATTTGCACAACTAATTGCTATCAAGAACGGCACAAGCTGAGTTCAGGAAAATTGAACGAGATAAAAATTACTGGTAGATTACAAGAGATGTTAGAATTTTGTTTCCATAGTCATATATTCATCGCCTTTTATTACAAAAATGTGGACTGAGTGAACGGACCGTATAAACTACAGTCTGAACAAGTCGTATTGTACAAATATCGTTAATACATCAAACTGGGAGTAAAATGTAGTCTCGACTGGCAGTCCCTAATCCCGTGGAGTTTCGATGAGTATGCCAAGAATTATCGGAGTGGTCATATATGACTCCTTTTACAGACTGGCGATTTGTTCAGCAATGAATCTTGGGTAAACTTTAGGACGGGAAAGACTCATTGGGAAGGCATGATGTGAGCTCAGGAAACCACGGTCAAAGCTGTACACGGAAACCGGACATCAACAATTGTACCTTACTGATTAGTGGAAGTATGTTTGAATGTATATTTACGCCTCTCCTGTCGGTGCGCCCAATTCAACGCCAAATCCTTAAGTGTATCACTTGAGGAACATTTTGATTATTCACATGGTGGTTTTTCTAATTTTTCGCGTACGAAACTTTTGTGCATGCAATTGTGGCTTATGCGAAGTCAGTATATCACTGATGATCGCGATTTTCCCAAGGATGGTTGGTGAAAGTACTGGTTTTGTTCATGGTAATTGCATGAACCGGTTTCAAACTCTAACCTGAGCGAACTTCAAGTAAAGTGCTTCTTTCCGAGAGGAGTTGACTGGACTCTTTGTGATTATCAAATAGCCTCGCGAAGCTTCATGTTCAACTGAGTTCATGACAGTCAAATTTTCGACCACCTAACTTCAACGAAAAACAGAATTAAACCTATGTTGACCAGATTTCTTACCGACACTCATTACCGATTGTCTATTAATTGTGTTGTAATTAACTTAATATGCTAACATAAAAACAAGTTTTGTTCGTCATATTGTTGTTTCCAATACTTCACTGGATATATTCAGGCAAATGAAAATTATTTCGGTACAGCTGTCCACCTTCACTTCTGTAACAGTTATGCGCAGTCAGATCATGGAAATTTCTATCTTTTAATCAGACCCTTCTAGGTTATGTTTTGATGCTGTGCCGCCGCAGTTGTCGAAACTTGCTCTTCTGTCTTGGCTACTGGTGACATCACTAAAACATCCGAATTTGGACGCAACCTTAAACAAAATCAAAAGTTACTTTTCTGTGATACATATCGGTAAGTTCAATAGTGTTACCTAACGGACAAGTTTCTACAAGCAAATAGAGTACTATGATGATGATTCACATCATAAGTTTGGTTACTATTCTTCAAATGTTGCATATTGCAATGACACGCACGTAGTCCGGATCTCGACCTGATTGTGAACCCCTGGTGATGGCTGAACTGATCAAAACGTAAAACTGCCAGGGTCTGCAGCAGTGAGAATACATTGAATTAAGAACAAAGTAATAGAAACAATGCGTGTGTCTGTGAACCGTTTAGCAGGTGCAAATGAACGTAACCAGGTGAGTCAACTGTGTCTTAATGGGTTTTCCACGTAGTGTACATTATTACCGGTGATATATCTTGTGAGTAGCTAGTAGTTCCGGGCATTACGGAGTATTCTGAACAAATCCAACTTCCACGTAATTGTCACATTCAAGTTTTTCGGTTAGTAAGCTTCTCTATGCGTGGTCTGTTGGATTGGAAATAAATAGCTCACATTTTATGTGATGTGGAGAGGAGCTGTTGACCAGTTTGTTTCTGGTTAGTTGTGGGTAGTAGAGGATTTTTGTTTTGTAGTAATCGAGCATCACCCACAATTGGTCGTGCCTGTCGCTGCTGTGGCTAGCTTGTACATGTTTGATATATTTCGTGATTCTACACGATTCAACAACATTCTACTAAATCTTATGTTGTCTACATACTGTTTTAATTCCATCCAATCCACACAATATTACTGATATAATGATGACTTGCCGAAAACTATTGTTCATCACTTTTCTTCTGTATTTCGACCGGAATTTCTACGAGGTTATATACTTAGGTCAAGGTTAACACAGAGTTAAGCCTCACTGAACAGTAAAATGGACGACGTGCCGAAAACTGCCAACAGCTTATAGACGCTTGCATCCTTGAGAAAGATTGTGGCTTCTTAAAAACCTATTCACTGATGATCTAAGGTACATAGCCCAGATGTTCAAGAAGTCTTTCCCATTTCTACACCGGTTTGCTTTTCGGCCAATTAGTCTGAAGAACAAAATTTACCTGCGGAAATGCTAAAGAACGCGTTTAAATTAGTCCAATCCACCAAGTATCTGGATAGAAAATTTCTCGCAACTTGAAAGTACTCGTTTACTTAAGTGTTGTTGCACACCTCCGTGTAGATTATAGTCGTAACTCTGTATATCCCATTGCTTCATGTACGAAGACACAATATTTACAATAAACCTCAGTCAAAATTAATCGCAACCGTCACAGACCCATAGACCTTCCAGTGACCTCATATTAGCCATGATTGAATTTGCATACAGAAACGTCCAGCTACAGTATCTTATGAATAGCCGTAAGATTACCAGATCACTGAAGGAATACCGTTTGCAGTCGGTCGTACTTCTCATGTTCCGGTAGACAGTCCTGTCAGTCCCTTTCAACGTAAGTGGATACCGCGACTATTTGAATTATTATCTAATTTATACCAACTATAATTCGCGTATTGGTTATCTGTGAGTAACCAGTGATTCAGTGCAATGAGCCCAAGAATAATGAGTGATTAACAATGAAGTGGTTTCTCACGTGTTTCTTGAATAACTCCAGGTACATTCTGTATAAAACTTAGACTTGTGTCATTAAAACATATACGACTCGTTTCGCTTAACCCCAAAAAATTACTTCGGTGCCAGCCGACTACTGTGCACAAGGATTAATGCCATGACAAATTTAAAAAAGATGTTTCTCTGCTTGCAATCATTGGAAGGTGGAAATGTCCAGACTTCCCTGGAAAAGCTTGAGACTGTGACTGATGTTTTCAGATTCATGACCGATTCAGTGAAGTTGGTGATCTGCGGACGAACCTGCAGCACAAAGCAAAAGCCACCTTGAAGGCAACATATAGATGTCCTACGAACCGATAACGAACCATCACTAATGCGACGCCGTCTTTGGGTTACCATATCGCTAAGTGATAGATGTCTATTTGGCAGTTCGAGGCACCCGACTTAATGCCAGAGGTGACTCGCTGCAGTTCACTGTGCTAATGAGGGCTCCGTTATTCAGGACGGGGTTAGGAAGCTGGTCATACACAATAAACCAATTAATTGAAGGAATGTTACCGGTAGGTTAAGAACCACTTGATTTTACGCTCACTGTCCGTTCAATTAATGCAACTGAATTCTCCGACTCTCATTGATTTGGGGACTAACGAACTAAATGATCTGAATGTTAATCCAATTGCGGTGGAATTGCTGATTCAGAAATTAGAAGCGTTGTAGACTAGGAAAACGGAGGGGAATTCTGACGTAATCTGATTTAGATTGTTAGCAGAGAGTAAGCCCGTTGATCAAAATAACCTGTCTCACCAAATGTTCGTCGTTTGAAACAGGAAATCCGGTGATAAACGCTCTGAAAAAACAGCAATTCATGCTCAATCAGGAACCTGTGGATGCCTGAAGCCTTGCCTAATCGACGTGGGTGGCATGGTTTGATGGCTTAGAGGAACAAGACATCACGCTGGTTATTTAAGTAATCAAACGGTTGTCAATTTTATCGGTGTGAGCCAAAATACGTTGAAAACAACTTCTCAAGAGTGTGCTGTAGGTGCAATTGGTTTGGAGCACGAATAGCTGGTAGCAAAACATGAACTAATTCAACCAAGAAAAAGGAGCAAAATAAGGACTTGAGTAGACTGAAACGAACGCAGCTGAATCAGTTCTGAAGGCTGGTCATCCTTAGATTGATTCGCCACCAGCTTTTATGAATGGACAAAATGCAAAATACCCATGAAGCTGAAGCAGTTTTGGCCTTTAGGATAAGGAACGAACCCGCAAAAATAATAGCAGAGCAGGTGAATGACAGAAAGCAGAAATACTAATCTCAGAAAGAGAATACCCCGCCCTGTTACTTGGATATAATGGTGAAGTGGTTGGAAACTTCAAGTTTGCGTCAGCTTCAGAAAGCTCAGTCAACAAAGTCGTGGCCATTTGTGCAGTGTCAAGACTTTCCGATAAGTTGCAGACTGCCAGAGTTTTCACGGTATCGGTTCAAACGGATGACCTTTCGGTTTCTGGACTTTTCATTCACATTTAGACTGCAGATGTTCAAGATACTGGACGGATGACCTGACATTCATCTCTTTGACGACTGGATCGATAGCCATGTTGTTGATATAATAGAACGTGTGGTGAACATTCAATCTGAGTTGTATAAACCAAAACAAGCTGGCCAACAAATCAGCAGACCAGAGCCAAAACTAATGAAACAAAGAGTGATATACTCAGTCACAAGGTCGGTCTGGAAGAGGTCTAAGCGTTTTCCTGGCAGAAGATGACTATTAATACCAAATTGAATACCTACAACAGATGGGACGCCGAGGGCGGCAAACGTCATGTCATTCACTCTGGATTCACGGGACACAATAACGCAGTATCCAGTTTCCTGTCTAGTGGGGACATATACCGGATGTATTCACTCTCACCAGCGGATCCCGTTTGCTAGTTAGATCATTAGAAGCTGCCGTATGAACTCTTGTTTTAGAACAGTGGTCGGGATGACATTGGTATTTTACGTCTCGATGTATCTGCTCCCGTCAGCTGAACCTACGCAACTCTGTAGATCACTACTTACACGTATGCATTTTGTGTAGACGTTAGTGTGAATGTAATGATGACTGCGTTGGTGTTGGTGGTTGTTGGCTCGCTAAATTTCGGACCTAAAAAGCACATTCACGTGACTATTGATACGTATATGGGAAGATCGTAGTGATGACTGAATGTGTGTAGTTTGGCGTGTCCGTATATTCTGGTTACCTAACATGGGCGTCAGTCCCGAAATATGTTCTTAATCTCCCCTCATAGGGACGTTATTGAAATATCGAAACATAAGTGCTGGGTTCATTGTTTGAGAACAGCTACAACGGAGACGATTGGCAGCGCTTCACGATTGAAACGGATGCGAATGACACGCTGATCGAAGTCGTGCTGAAACAAAATAAAGTACCATTCGATTGCTTTGGAAAACTGTAGGCTAAAGGTCAACCGTGGTAAAGCGAATATGTGATATTTGTTTTTTGCCTTTGAAAAAATGATGTGGACTTACTTTCAATGAACCTGTGTTTCTCTGATAACGGTTCGCAATTGTTTGCAACGGTTCAAGCCGGGGAAATGTCACCTGAAGAATGCCTGTTCGATTGCCCTTTCAATTTGGGAATTCCCCACTCGCCAGGATAAAGAACTGGGTCCCAGGCTACTATTTCGAACAAAACATATGAAGGACTTATCTGAGCCGTAAACCATTTGGAATTCGGTCACGCCCCAAAAAGCCACAAGCAGCACCAACGAAAAGCAGGGTCAGCCAGAAACTAGGTTTTGGGAAAAGAAAGTCTTTGGAAAGCACGACACATCTGGGCAGTTGGTTGAGGGTGTGAATAAATCGTAGCACGCCAAGTGGAAAGCGAAAAATGCTCGTGGGGAACACTGCGGGGAGTCAGCACAAAATGTTTAAAGACTCTCATCACGTGGCACATAGGGGGCATTGGTTCCGTTGTAGCGAAAAGTACTTTGTCAGGCAACAGGTAATAATCGTTTGAACTGAATCCTGTTAAACACTATCGCGAATAATTGATGTTAATTAGGTTGAACGAATGAAGCGATTAACAACATCTTCCGAATGACTCCGAATTCAGAAATAAAAGAATCAATGGTAACACGGATAAAGTAGGCTCCGGGAAGGCAGTCTACTTAGATACCAAATGCTTTGTGAATTTACATGGAATAAATGATCTGGCAGCCGCGTAAGCAAGCAAAGATACATGTGAACCACATGCTGATCCACATCTATATAACGGATTCAGATATCATAATTCCGTCAGTTGAACAGTGTTCTTTGGGTAAGGTTTATCTTGATTCTAACATTAATGTTATCTTTTACCCACAAGTACACCAACAGTGTCAGCTTCTGAAAAGAAATAAACAGTTGATTCGGTAGCCTTGTTCAGTTAATCCGGGTCAGTGTGATTTGGAATTTATTGTAAGTGAGCATGATGGGCTACTTTCTGTCAACCACCGTGACATCGTTAGACCAGAATATATTAAAAACTGGAGTGACGTGACAGTCATGAGCAATCAACTAGGCAAGCACTGTCAGCATCACAATGACGGAATATAAAGTTATAGATTTTGTAATCTCACAAAACCCACGGTCAAATCAAAGTATCTGTTTTGAAATCACTGGTTTGTGGGACTGTTTGGAACGATCAGGGATATTTTCAATCAACCAGCTTGTCCAGAGAGATAATTGCACAACCAACAGCGTTTGCCTGCCAAATGCTGGGCTAGCGAATAAGTGTTGCCACTGATCCTGCTAGTGTATCCTATTTTATTATAGCTCACAAAAAAGAACTCATCATTGGAGCCAATTTGTTTGACAATGCCAATTCTACCACTGGCTCGTTGAGTGACCAAGGAATGCGCGCCAGTTAGTGGGGAACGTACAGCGGCCAGCCAAAACTTCGCAAACGTACAAAAGACCAACAAACAATGGTCAACACCAAAATTATTCGGTTATTACATTGGATTAGACTCCAGGTAAAAAGCTGAATAAAAGACCGATAAAATAGTACAGAACGGGTATTTGGTAGGATTTGCAAATGGAACTGGACGTTATGTGATTAATTAACGTCGTCGCCGTCGGGTAAGTCTGACTGGAGTCCGTATACTTGAACCTCGGTCATGTGCATGGCTTACTGGTTCTTTGGCTCATCTATGTTTGTGTTTTTCTTTTTACAGGACCGTTGCTAGAACCCCCACTTGGGAAAAACGCTGTTCTTCGCTGTCGCTAAGTTGTCCTAAAGTTCGTCCGCAAGGGTAACTAACAATCAATGTGAAGACAGCCGGCTTATATGTTACACTATCTATGCATCATAGTACCTAGCCTAGAAAAGAATACAACTCAGATGTACCAGCACCGGTGTAAGAACAGAAGCAATCCTAACTACTGAGAAATAGGATGAGGAAGGGAAATGTAGTCAACGTCAATGATGGAAACATACTAGCTTCGAGTAGTAAAATGGATAAATCAACCGAATTGTCGAAGTAAATATATGAAGAAGATGTAAAAAATAACCGGACGAAAAATGTCTTCCCGCGACCTACATATGCACCAGCCTTAGTGCCAGTTTCTCTGTCAGAATGGACCTGAGGCGGAGATAAAAAGCTGTATCCCCTGTTGTGGTTGTATGAGTGTCCGAGTTGTGGTCGGTTACTCTTTTTAAGTCGTTAATGATCGAAAGTTTGGTTTTTCACTTAAAGTAAACGCCGTGCATTTTTAATGAGATGGTTGGCAACAACAATGATAAGAATTCGGACGTTCAGTGCATTGATCTCCCATAGTATGTCAGGCATCGTGAATGTGAAATGTTCTTTAAGATTGTCGGCCGTACCTATTCAAACAAGTTCGTCTGAAGGCAATCCCGACAAATTACCATGGAATCCCTTGAATCGGCGTATACCACGATATTCTCTACTTAAGGCTGACAGTCGAGAAAAGCCCCGGGGATGTGGAAGGAAAATAAGAGATTGCAAAAAGATAAAAGGGGCACATTGAGAACCATGTTGAATGAAAGAGTAGAGGGCGTACCTCCCTGGGGTAGTGTGAAGTGGGTGAGTTGTCAGAAGTAGAAATGTGAAAAGGGCAAACTTTTCCAGTGTATTTATATAATTTGGATAGGGCATCGTGTACAGTAAAACCTTTGGTATGGGAAGCATGTAAGGTATGACTGAAAGCTCCAGAATTATCAATAGTAAGAAGATAAATATTTTTGTAAGGATGAATAAAGCGAAGGATGATATAAGGAACAAAAGAGAGCTCAAAATCATCATCAGGAGAGAAAAGGTAAAACCGACAGCGTTCACTTGTAATATTATGCAATAATGGTCAGGAAGAATTTTCGAAAACACTTGATAATAACAAAGGTATTGGAAGTGACGCGGAACTCTGGCAGTGTAGTAGAGGATGTTGGTCACTAATGCGGTTCCAGTTTGAAGGTAGACGTTATGTAGCAAGGACCAGAATGAAGATGGTCGGAGAAATATTTGGGCGATATTTTGAAGCATTACAATATCTTAACGTTATGAGGCTAGGTGGGTTGGGTTTAACGAAGAGCCTTCCAGGCAGATGACGGCTGTGTCAACTCAGGACTGGAAAGTAAAGACACAAGAGTCGTGTTATCTGTAGGAGACAGCGAAATGGGCGTATGCTTTTTGTGTTCACATTCCATGGTGTTGGCTCAGTAATGGACAAAACCGTCGGACTTCAAGTCACTGTTAAGGTGAGTATTGTGTTGGTGGTGGTGTAATTAAAAATAAGGATTTTACAACCCACAAAGAATTGTTCAGCACTAGTGGTGGAAGTAGGCTTTTAGGGAGATATCACGAAACGGAACAATGAAGAAGTCGAACAGTTGAATCAATCACTGCTTTTAATGTACCTGCTATGCGTCTCCAATAGTGGTGTATATGAATAGCAGACGCGTGGTCTGACAAGGGTTACTAGCTGAAAAGTGTTCAAGCTGGAATGACCAGTAGGCTGACTCTATAGAGTGAGGATTGCAACTTGGAGGAGTTAGTAGATGTTCTTAGGGTGGAATAACGCTACGGCTGAGGTGAGTTACTTTGGCGTTACCATCAAGAAGCAATTATCTTGTGGGAAGACTGTCTGTACATATGAGAATGGATGCGGATAGACGTTGTACCAGTTAGCCTTCAATAGCTGGGAGGTGTTGGATTGAATGAAAGAGCCGCCGGTAACGATGAGTACTACCGACATGCCTGCAGTTCGGGGGATGGTACTGCGCTGGTCAGACTGATAGGGTAATACATGTTAATAGATCCTGGTTTAGTGCCGAGGTGGCTGTGGTGGATCGATACTCCCTGTGTGTGAGTATTAGATTTCGATGTGTTCTCTAACACATACTGTTCGCTGTTTGATGTTTCCCAGACTACGGTTCGGGAAAAGTACCACTGGTTGAACATTAAGACCTATCTGTCACCCACCCTCAAGGAAAAGCGCGTTCGCAAGAGCGCAGAACGAGATGTCGTCTACTGTTGACCAATGATGTCTTGAAGTTGGAAAGCAGATGAAATTTTCAAGTTTTATTCGGAAGGTTGTGCATGCCTTCTGTACAGTGATAAACCCCTATAGGTCGTATATTGTTGGTAGCATCAGGCGCGAATGAAAATGAAGCCGTCGAGGAGGCACACTGGGTAAGCTTTTGGGTTTCGTCGATGAGTTTCAAAGCGTTACTTAAATCCTCCTGACGGCTTGCACCATACACTACAAAGAAGCCAAAGACCAGGAGCGCCACTGTTGGTCAGGCTAAAATGTTGTTTATCAAGTGTTGGAGATATCTCCGTGTTGGTGGATACAGCCAGAAAGTTTCTGCATTGGGTATACAGGTAGGAATGCTAAGATTACTGACCAGATCCGCGTCACGGAAAGTTCACAGGCTCCTTCTCGTGGCTATGTACGAACAGTGTGAAGTCACTTGGGGCCAATGCTGTGCGGTGTGTAGTTTGAGTTCCGATGAAAGTAGACGTCCGCGAAATATATTGATGACAGAGAGTCTATGACTTGAAGCTCAAGACGTCCGGGAAAGGAGTGGCCCCGGTAGTATTTATAAATTTTACGCACAAAGTATGGGGCTGCAGAGGTGGCTAGATGCGCAGCTTGGCGATGACAGAAAACTACCAGTCGATTCCAAGCGGGTTACGTTGGAACATCAGTTTCTTAGGAAATATATTGAAGTTCGGGAGTGGCGCGCGTGCTGTCCGACTAGATCAACCTCAATTGAATAAGACAGTTGATGTAGACGATTCAAAAGCATATAGCCCAATAACCACTAGACCAGTTGAAAACCCAGTCATACCACTAAAACCGTGAAGAAAAATGGAATAAGTTGACTGGGAAAGTGAAGAAGATAATTTAAAACCGAAACAAATTGGTTGCAGTCATACCCTGAAGTCACCTGGCAAGGTGCAACAGTAAATCTGTCTTGATTCAATTCAAGTATTAAGCGACAATTGTGAAAATATATAGTCAATTTATAATTTTAATGGAAGGATATAAATAACCGCACCTGCGTGTATACCGAGGATGTCCGTAATATGCGCAAGGTGAAAAAATATAAACGCAGGAAGGGGATAAACCCAAACTATGCAGAAACATGTAAAAACGTTGACTAGTAACATTTAACATGCCGACCATGGGTTGTACGTTCAAACGAACCTGCCTATCTTTATCAGTACAAGAGTGAATAGCCGACCAAGACAGTGGCAACACCGGGCACAGTGAGAAAATTTGGTCGAAATTTGGTGTTCCGTTAACTGCTTTACTAATTATAAAGCCTACAGCAATAACCAAAACACATTTGAGGTAGACTGTCAAAATGTTGTTGATAATGAAACTCTGGTCAGAATAATAAGGAAAACAAAGCTTAGAGGTACCAGCGAGAGCGATATTTATCGCAAGAAGTCGGCAATCGATTTTTGGTATGATCAATACAGCTTTATACCTTACCAGCTCACCGTAGTAGAGGTTCAAGCACCAACTCGGTCGACGTCTTTTCTTCAAAAACACATATTTCAGTGAGTATAGTGTGAATTATGCGGACAAGCAGGTGTGCTTTGGTATTTGCATTGTTGTAGACGCTCAAGTTGATTCGCTGAAGTGCCCCAACGGGGTGTACACTTTTCCGAATCATGGTAACAACCTAAATTAGGCTAAGTTGTGCACTCATTGGAACTTCTTAATTCAGTACAAATGCAATTGTGCGTGTTGATTAAGTACACGTGAATCAGAATTCAGTCTCCATTAGAATCCTGCTTTCAGGATACTGAAACGTTAGGTATTGGTAGTGTGCGGTTCATTTGAAGCTACAACTAAAAATTCAGCAACATATTACTGATTTTCGCGATATTCATTGGGAAACCCTTTACCACAGCACACTATGCATTCTTATTGAATAAGTGATTTTGTGGTCGACGGTTAGCTGATGTCTTGCAAAATCGAGTGGAGTGTCATATACTACCGGTGTGACTACTAATTGAAACGTTCTAATTTTGATATGATATTCGGTAAGACTGGTGTTTAAAGAGCTGTCTAATGAAAGTATGACGCATTACGGGTAGACTAGTGAGCAGTCTCTTCATCACACATGAATATAGGTAGGTGATATTTCTCAGTCTGAGGGAAGTGCACGAAAACTCAACAACCTTGGCAACGGTGCCATATGGTGATAACTAATCAAGTATTTACGTTTCAACTAGCAGTGCTCTCATTTCCAACAGAGCTTCTGCGGAGCTCTGGTTAACGCTAACCACTTGCAACAAGTCAACAATGTTCTCCCGTAGACGACAATAGTCTCAGTTTAATGGTTTTGAATATTACTGAATATAGTGACAAAAACGGTGAATTCTGAGGGGAACGAGTAGTAAAATTGGTTTCTTGAATGTATTTTCCGTGTGAGCATGATACGTGCAACAATTACTGGTGACTTCTCAACCCAACTTGATCATATAACGAAATCATAGGTCTGTGCTGTTTTTCCGTTTCTTCTCATCCACAATTTGGTGATTTTCAGGAGCTCATGTGTTAACTGGTTCCAGAAAACCAGCATATGTTGAGCTGAATATGTTCAATGTAGCTCAATATAGATGTATCCTATCCTATCCTATGTGCTAACGTCTCCATTGCCGCAATGCATCCCAGTATATTGGTTTTTAAATTAAAATAGACTGCCTTAAACGAGGTTGAAGATCACCTACTTGTGTGTCCCTCTACACGATTTGTACTATAACTTCTCGTTAGAACACGGCTAAACCGAAAACACTTGGGAGAACAGTAGACGACTGCAAAAGTAACAGTCCGTTGAACAGAAGATCAGAAAAATTGCTTGCACTGTTTATTAACGCACGCGTGTGTTTGGCTTGTGTTCCTCAGAAGACATTCAAAATACAGACCGATGGATCAGCTGTACAGACGTCAAACTTGATTGGTCTTCCACGGATTGAATAAACACCATCAGAGCGACATTTGGAGTATGAAATCCAGTTGTTATGCATCACCCCCGTCGGTCAAGGCCGTGGTCAACATGTTCAAGACATTGCTGAGGAAACAAGTATAAAAACAAACCATACCTCTATAAGAGCAGTGAAGGCACATAGGATACTTGGCTTGGGTTACACAGTACGTTGTTCGATCAGTAATACAAACATAAGTTGAAGTTAGTTTTTTCCAATTGTTCTCATTTTGTCTTCTTGCTGCCCTCTTAAAGCGTGGTCTCTTAATATCCCAAATAGAACGTCACTGACCCCATCACTCACCTGCATTATGAGAACACTGGGAGCGTGCAGAAATAGCTACTAAGATCTCGCATAAAGTTCTGTGGGTTCATAAGTCAGTGTGACGAAGCAGCGATCGAACTCATTGAAATCTATACGGTATTAAAAATTCTCCCCCACCTTGAAAGTGAATTGACTGGACACACAAATTGTCTGGCAGATTAGGCGTTCAGAATGTGGCAACCTCAATCGGCCTCACAAAATGGTGAAAAGTCAACCAGAAATTAACTCACTAGAACAATCAGGTAAATATGAAGGCCATAGCAGGTCATACAGCATCAGGCAAAAATGTCTTGGTAAGTTTGCGATGACAGTAACAGAATAGAAGGAAACGGTTACATCCTGCGCGGTTGCCGCGTTTTGGCATGCTGGTTCTCTCGCTGGTTCGAATCCAGTCGAAGCACTCACTTTTCGCAATTGGACCTCATTTAAAATCATAAATCTGTTAAACCCCTTATCAGTAATATAATTTTAACTGCAGGCATCAAAGGTCAAACTGAGAACCAAGTTTATATAAACCAAACAGCATACTTCAACGAACTTGATATTGGAAGTTGCACCAAGCTTAAGATATCAGAAATACCAAACAATCTCCAGCATGTCCAACATTCGGCTTGAAATAAAGAGCCCAAAAAAGCGAACCGTAGAACGTGAAATAGCATGTACAAAGACAATTTGTTTGCCTGTCGTCAGTTAATACATTTCAGGAACGTTCTAGAGGCAGTGTCATGATAATGTCACTGCTCAGATTGTTGGTACCAGCTTGGAAAATACACAGGTCAAAGGTTAAGTGGTGAAAACTGGTGGTCAAATTGACTTGAGTGCTGAAAGCTAGGGTGGCAAGGGTCGGCGTGAATTCTTAGATTAAAGTCTGGTTACGTCATAGGTAAATACAGAAAAGATTAAAAGAATATACAGCAAAAGAAAGTAGGCGCTATCAGGGTAGAGCAAGGGAGATTACCATTTACTTCTGCACACAAGGAACACGATTGCTCCGGTGAATTGTCATGGTCTCTGCAAATTTCAGATTGTTCCATTATTATTTGGAATGTTGTAGCTACATCTGCTTTGTTTCCCGTTTCCCCCAAGTGTTCTGTAATAGCGCTACACGAAATCCCGTTTGCCTAATGAATCAACTGTATAAAGTGTTGCCCATTGATGCGTGCTTCCAGTTGCCTTGAAAAGCGGCTGACTCAGTTACTCCCGCGGGTACAAGTAAAATTATAGATCACGTTAGAGGTGAGGGTCAGGGGTACTGGGTCCTTATTTGATGGCGATGGTGTCAGTGTCCTGTCTTCAGTAAGCATGATTTTTGCGAGGTTATACGTGCACCTGACAGCTGACGTAAGTCTGCGTTTGTTAATATTCCGTCCGAAAGAGATAGAGGTAAAAGCAATTTCTTGGTGCGGATGTGATACTAGGTTTTGGATCAATTGGCTTAGTGTATTCATCAATAAAACGTGGAGGGTAAACATTATACAACAGTGTTGCCTGCAATACTTGCTCCTCATGTTCCAACCTATCGGGTGTGGCAATTCGACGCGTTCTACTGAATAGTTCGCGCACAACTTCGCATTTATAGGACATGGCCGCGAATCTTCTCAAATAAAGGTACTCACATGATCAGGTGTTTTTGTGGTATATATTGTAAGCTAACGAGACGTTTGCCCTTCTAATCAGCAGAACATTAAGTTTCCAACGTTAATTTGATGTTCCTATGTAAGGAATTCAGCTTAGCATGTGGTTGAAACACTGCAACTTTGGATGCAATAACAAGAACTATGTCATCTACATACAGTCTATAAAACAGTACTAGTATTTCGTGTTACGCCAGTCGCTTTAATTGACCAGTCAAATTACCTGCTAATGCCGGTACTAGTGGAGTGCCCATCGCGACTACGTCTATTTGATTAGAAGACCTTAACTCATGTAACTCTAAGGGGCTCTGTGATTCCCCGAATCTGTGGTCTCTCAAACATCCACAAGGACTACATCCAACTGAGACCCATACTTTCTATGGTCAACTCGCCTTGCAACCACGAGTTATCAGTGATAAATAAATTGTAGCAGTTTCTGTGTACTAAATGATGAGAAGCGAATAAAGCAACCTGGCATAAGAAATCTTACACTGTACTACTTGCATTTTTCCAATTTATTCGGGAGTTTTATTGTTTGAGAATATTAATGAGTTTACTGTATAACCTGTTGGTAACCAAAATGTAGGGGCTTCAACAGTTAACTTATTCGTGCTTGCAACATGACTTCAGTTAATGGACGAACTATGTTACTTGATTTCTGGTACCGTCCTTTTTCTAATAGAGGATTATGTCAGGAGAAGTCCAGTAGAACCAAGGCTATGTCGCGAACAACTTTCGTTCTGACGATACCACGAAAAACCCATTTTGCTTCTGTTGTGAGTTCCGTTTATAATGAGTATATTTAGCTTTATTCGCACGTCCTATTGAACAGTCCGTTTCAGGAAACTAAATGAAGACGTGAGTACTAGTCCGTTATCGGGAACGTGACAAAAGCTAGATTTTGGTGGATCTGAATAGATATGGAAAGCTGTCAATACAAAACGCAGTCACGACAGAGGATGAGTCAGCTTCGACAAGCACATGTGACAGTTGTCGCTTTTGAACGAAGCAAATTAGTACTCTAGCATGCATGCGAAGAAATTCGATTCATTTAGAACTGAAAGGTAGGAGTATCCGATCTGGTTGATTTATAGGATTAATACTGAACTGTCCTCTCCATAATGAATTTGCCTCTGCATGTGTGAACCGTGAGTTTTCGACTTGTTCCTGAACGATTGATATTCAATTCTGCTTGTAGGTTTGCATAATCTCGAGGATGATGATACCCTGAGACGCTAGAATGAATCGTTTGCGACTCGCTTAACACGAAACGTTCTGCATCTCCCAAATTGTTATGTTCATTAAATTAAACTTACGAACGAAAGTGGCGTCGGGGTATGTTAAAATGATATCGGGTGATGTTCAATCTATATGAAAATCAAAATCCCCTACTACTCATCAGTAATCAGATACCGCTCAACAAGTCAATGATTTCTGTGATTTCAATTTGACGAAAAGTCCTAGTTGAGGGGTCATCGATTGGAGTTAACAGGAAAGTTACTATGTCTCCGTGTCGAGGCGATCGGGCAACCTGATCATTACTCACAAGCGAAAGTGGATGAGCGTTCTCATATGATAATTCGGTCGTGCCTAACGTGAGGTCACTGGCGCAGTGATAACCATGGTTGCCTCATGAACAGCATGTCCGTGGTTCAAGTCCCGGCAGTGGCGATGATATGCACTACTGACGAGCTCTAATGAGAGCGAAACTCGAGTCTAATGCTTCTTTTCGAAAGGGGCCGACTGGAAAGTCTATGGGAATGCGACAGCTGCGGTCAATTGAGGGTGATGTTCTATCTATATGAAATCAAGACACTCAAATTTATACCGAGAAATCCTAATACAAAAGAAGTTTAACTATTCCTGCTAACTCTTTGTTTGGATGTTCGTCATGATCGTGTGACTAGGGAGCATGAACATGAACAGTAGGTACATTTCTATTTGCCTAAACACAATGGTTGTTTAATAAAAACCATTATTCATCATCTCATCCATTGTCACCTGCTGTTAGAGAATCCGAATTTTGACGTCCAAAATTGTCTCCTTTTTCCAGGAAGCGATTTTACCTAATCAGAATAAGCGGAATTGTCCAGAACAATCGAGAGGTAACCTTTGCTATTTTTTATCTGTTCAACCTTTAGTTCGCTATTTTCATTGGTGACCTAGTGATTTTCCCTCCCATTTTTGATAACTGCTCTTCGATCTTCTGATTCGAGAACGTTTGTAGGTCACTGCGTACCATATAAATAGCCTGTAATCTTCCTGTTGAGGCACACGTTGTTGGAACGGAACAATGTTGCTTCTGTCACCCGTCCTTTGGTTTTCCCTGTTAACTAGTACAAGGAGAAGAATCCGATTTCTACCTAGCACCTTACTATACCGTGGACGGACTAGCATATTCTTTCTAGGGTTTACAACACCTATTGCGGTTCGCATAATCGCCATGTTTAAAGCTCAGCATCTTTTTCTAGGAGCCGATGTTTGAAACCCATCCGTGTTTTAGTGACTGACTCCCGCTTCTCTGTATGACGGTACTGAAATCCATTGCGAGTGCTCCATTTGCACTCCGCAAAATCAAACCTGAGACATTCAGCCCACCGAACTAGCCTTTAAGTCAGATACCTTTAGTAGTTTATCAACATCCAGGACTTAGCCCACTGTATCAAACTTAAAATTGATGCTAGGACAGTGACACATCGGGTAGCGGAACCTGCCAGCATGTTGGCACATCGAACAAATGGGCGCTACAATCAATGACACTGTGATGACTGTAGACTAATGTTGAACCGGGTCATTGCGACCGGTCACAGCAGCCGGTATAGGCTGTTTTCAAACAGACTCTAACTCGTGTCTGCGTCGCATACGAGTTTTCTGTTCTCCCTCATCTCATGAACTAGGAACTGTTCTTCGGCCGTACGTGTGTGTCTCTCCGTTTGCGTAATTAATTCTCTTATCCTAGCAAGCTGCTTATACGACTGCCTCACAAAACCTGATACTGGGTAGCACTGAGAATGTGCTTGTAGAGATTCTAACGACCGCGTCCGAAACGGACAAGCCGCTGTTCCGTCAACCGAACCACCACCATACCTTCAATGAACTTGTCCGTACGTTAACCGTAATTAGGCTGCTGAACTCGTCAAGCAAGCAATCAAGTCATTCACGTCTTTACCAAACCATAACCAGTAAGCAGTCTGTTTTGACACCGATAAACGTTTGCCCCGCAGTCCAAGAAATAACGTGACCTTCAAAAACGGCTATTTGTATTAGATTAACACCCGGCACAAAACTTGACGTGGATCGCCCAAGATGGTTAGTTGTTCCAACTCCGTCGGTATTTACAAACACGTCTACACCAAGCATCAAAAGGACTGACTAATCAATGCTTCACACCATGCTCAGCAATATATATTACACTGACGTCAACAAATGAACTAAAGATATATGGTCCCGTTGAGAGGATTTTCGACTACAAGACTTAAACAGCCTTATCTAGCAAACGAACGACACGTTAAGGACTACCCTCACGTCAATACATCCGTCCGTCATACTCCACAAAATTCCAATACCTCATTAGGTGAGTCGCAATAATTCAGAATATCTCCACTGTTCTCTGGGAACTAATTAATCCAAACAATCTTATATTTCTGATGAGTGGTGGAGTGAGCTGGTTTTTATAATGGCTGAGGATCGCCCAAAATTGATCGCAACTGAACTGCCTGACTGAACTGTCTATGGGAATGCAACAACTGCGATTACTTGTGGGCGACGTTCGACACACACAAACCAAAATTCCTTGCTACTCGTCAGTAATCAAAATATTGCTCAATAAGTCAATGATTTCTGTGATTTCAAGCTGGAGAGAAATCCTGGTCGAAAGGTCATCGACTGGAGTTAACAGGACAGTTATTGCACCCCTCCTGAGGCGATAGGGCGATCTCAGCATTATGCACAAGCAAATGTGGTTGAGCCTACACATATGATAATTCAGTCATGCCCAGTGTGAGGTCAATGGTGCAGTGTTGAATACAGGTTTACCCATAAAAACGCGGCCGGAGTTCCAGTCCCGGCCAGCTGTAACAAGAGCGAAACTCCAGTGTAGTGTTTTGTTTTCAACAGAAGCTTGCCAAAATATTTATTGGAATGCGATAACTGCGATCAGTTGTGAGTGGTCTTCAACTCATAGAAATGTCAGTCTGTCAGCGTGTTTCGTGAACAGTATGCCCAGTATGCCCAGTACCCAGTATGCCGAGGAGTTTAAGAGTAAAACGAATTACTCGACTTGACATGCATGCAAATTCTTCCGGTCACTCAAAGACGAATAGCCGCTGGTTTGCGTTTTGTACGCGTACTGTGTGACTGAATTAGGTTCCTTGGCATGGCCCAATGGGTGAAAACCGTGGTGAGCTGGTTGCCATGACGGTCTCAAGCTATGCACAAGGTTCGTTTCGACAATATTAAACAGGAATATTTGACTGGTTGACGTGTACTCGGCCGTGATTAACATGCACCATCGGATTGAGTCGGAATGAAGATGACATTTTGTCGATAACGCAATAGGCTCAGTGACTGGAATACAGTTATTTATGTGGAATAATCACAGTTCAGTTTGTCCTATTTTTACACCATGCAGGAAGATATCTCTTGATTCGTTAAGTTAACAGCTCAGCTTTAGGATCCTTATATTCCGCCGTGGAAAAGTAGTGGATAAATATTCTGATAGTAATCAAAAGTGAGGAATTATTTTCTCCCTCAAAACCACGTTTGAAATGATTCTAATGGTGTACCAACTGCTTGCCCGGTAGAGACACTTACTATAGACAGTTTGCTAACAGGAATAGGAGAGTTTGTTAATTCGTCTCATTAAAACTAACCCGATAACCGAAAACGTTTCCGTGAGTTTATTTCGTCAAGAGCTTTTGTAGGAACAATCCGTACGGGTGTAACTTTAGAAGTGCAAATGCCCTTTTGATGGCCAGGAAATTAGACTTCCAGATTTAGTTTTTAATGAGACAATTATCACACAATCTTCAATACTGAAAACTGTAATAACACCAACTTAAGTCGGCATGAATGGATAAAACTCATTTGGAGCACCTGCTTTACTACACTTCCCAATGAGCAGTTTTCACCAAACTTCCAAAATTAGACAGCATCTTAAGTGAAAAAGTGAGACGGGTGCAATTTATTCACAATGTCTTGCAATGGACCGTTCACTAGGAAGGCTCCACGATCCATTACTATTCAGGTACACGCTCGGTTTTTGCGCTGAATCAAAGGCAAACACTACTGACTTCATTCGGTAGTAACCTCATCTTACTTGTGAGAACCCAGTGGGTAACGTGCACAGCATGTTAAGAGAATCCCAGTAAGTGACTGTTTGCTAGAACGCATCTTCTCTTACATATTTGTCGCAAAACCTTTAAATGTGATCGACTGATCGCGGGTTATAGCGCTATCTGATGGCTGAAACCTTTCTCCTGATGGCAAAATAATGCAAAAGCTTGAAAGATCTAGCTGTGTCACCCTGGCCTGGAAATTGTGTGAGCACCAATGTCTATGTACCTTCTATGTTGTGAGCAATTGTACGACAAACATTGGTGTACTATGTACAGAAAATGTGCAGAACTGAATGAAATAATCCGTCACCATAAGCCACTTACAACCTTGTCGGGTTTATTTTGAGTTTTATATGAACATTTTAACGTACGATGACAACTGATGCTAAATGCCCCTTTGATAATGTAGGTGAAAGCTTCCAACTTGCACGTTGTATTGCTATGTGTGCGCACAAACAACGAATGCGTGCATATGTGTCGATGCATCATAGTTTTCTGTTGATCCAAATGACACGACTTCTACAGTTTTTATGTCAAGATTTTTGGCACTGAGGACAAGAGGATAGCAAAGTCCACTAACTGAGTTATCCAGAATGTTGTGCTTTTTGTGTTTAAGGTGAATAGCTCATGCAGAACCTGCAAATATTCTTCGAGCACACAATCAACTAACTGTAGAATCCAGGCATTTACTGAGGGTAATAAAAGTAGTAAACTGAAAATGAACAAACGGTTTTGACTAATCAAGTAGTTCTTCTCTCAGACTCTATTTTGACAAATGTCGTTGCCTTATTTCAGTCGTCTGACGTGAAAATAGATACAGAAGAAGAAACACTGCAAAACCACACTACTGACAGGTAGCCAGTAATTCATTGAATATTACTTGTACAGTACTCGATTAATTTTAGCTTTTGAATTCAGGTGGACTAGCTAGTCTGTACTTTTCAAAAGGAGGTACTTAATGTGAGGTTCACCCCGTCAGAGCTCGTCAGCGTTGTATAGTTTGCCACAATCGTGATATGGACTCTTGCTATGCTTTCACGAAGTCCTCACTGTGCCACCGACTTCACATTAGACACGACCGAGTCGTCAAATTTAAAAGCTCTATCACTTTGTTTTGTAGATAATTCATATAATTGTATCGTAAAACGGAATTGCAGGTATATATACCACGAAGATCACTGAGAATTGTCAGCGAACGGTTAACTCTCGTTCGGAAACTATCAGTAACATCAGTAAGCAGGTGGAGTGTCACCGGGTATAGAAAGCATTACTGGTTTACCGAAATAGCAAAACTGATAACTGGCGATACAGTCATCATTCTGGTGCGTCTATCGATGGCAGATTATATGGCATGATGTGTTCTGAGGTGGTCAAACTTGATTTGATCTGAGAGTGTTATAAACAGTTGATTTTCTGTGTTTACTCATTGTACAGCGCACACTATGGCGGTTGCAAAATATCTTTCTAACTGGCAGTCTTAATAATTCCAATCTCATTCAAACTATTTCCCATTTACCCAAAGTCTGATAAGTTTGTCTTATCACATGAGCAAATTCAGTCAAACAAATAAAAGCCGCTTTTTATTGAGCAACTTACTCCCACAACGAATTTGAAGAGAGAAGTCGGAAACTTCTTTGTACACTGTACCTCTCGGTCGTATTTCACCGTAATTCATCAGGTACATATCGTAGACTGCGGTCTCTCGCAGCACAGCTTAACAGACGTTGTGAAGTCGATGTAACTGTAATAAATAATAACAGTTATCTGTTTGAACTGCGAATGGGCGAATACAGACTATGATCAAACACGAAGAGAATAGCTCTACGGCAGATAGACGAATTTTGTCACGCAAAAACGAACAGTATATGAGATCACTGTGACCATCCTCGCGCTGCGAGTGCGCGTCCAATACCTCTGAATGTAGAGAGGAAGACCACAGGCTTCCATAGGGACTGTTGTTTGTTCATGCGGAGAATGGTAACCGCAACGAGCTAGTGGCGCACCCGATGCAATAGAATTTAACCGTACACTAAATTTTAAAATCAACTTCCAAGCGGTTAATGGTGATTATAATCGTTCACAAAAATGCCAACGGATAAACTTTAACAGACACAAAAATAATACAGTTAGGGTACTTTCAACCAGAAGACAGAGGTATTCAACAGCACTGTTGATAAGGGCACATGATCAGTTAGAAACTGTCGGCTGGTTCAGACTTAATGCGAGACAGTACGACTCTCAAGTGCAACTGGTTACGTTATTTGGCCATCCAATCTCATAAAATAAACAAAGCGATTCCTTGGTATTGTTGTTTAGTGCTCGGCGCCGATCAATTATATGACGTTTTGTGAACACTTATCATTCAACCTGTTCCCGTTTCACGCGATTCGGCAAAAGTTTATCGGGTCTTGCGGGATGACCCACAAATAGTTAGATGTGGTAGTCGATCGGCATGTGGAAAGCGGGCTGTAGAACCAAGAGTTTGAAACTGTAAATTAGGTGGAGTAGTAAGCGGATCGAGACCCCAGAGTGATTGGTTCAATGATTGCAAGAACATTCCCGCAGCTCAGGATGGCGGTGACTCCGTCTGTGTACGAACTATCACTTAGCTGATTGAAAGGAATGAGGTAGTTTCCCTGGGTCTCCCCTATAGTGGGTTAAACCACCACGACCCACTGAAAGTGCGTGCACTAGTAAAAACAGCCGTTTAAAATGATTGGATGTTTCAAGACTATAATGCACCAACGGAGTGATGGATTAATGTATGGGAGTTTAAACCATCGTACAAAGAAGACATTGTCTTTTAAGTGGTATACTTGGATTGGTTGCGGTGCTCATTTGTGCCCAAACTTGCTCAATGATAGAGCTATGATGCCCACACTGCCAAAGTTGGGATGGACGCTGTTGATTCGTCCGAATGTTGTTCGATGAACACCACTCAACACAGACCACTTAGACTGTCAGGAGCGAGAATCGCGTGCTTGTGCGTGATAGTGCAACGAATCATCAACGAGAGCTGTAAGGTAAGCTGTACGGTGCCAGGTCCGATTCGTCGAACCTTTAGCAGCTGACGCTGACCACTTACTTACTTCTGAGTGTCATTAGTCGTGTATGGTCTGCGCGGGCTACGCTCTAGAAGTTACTGTGACCAGAGTTTTGTGCACATGTGTAAGTAATCTGCCAACAATATGGGGAGTTTTGTATCCTTTTATGCGAAAAATAAGGTAAATTCCGATATTTATGAAAAATATGAAGTAAGTACCAAGTTGAGGAACTATTAAGAATATTGTGTAAGCCAAGGTACAAACTAATGCTTGATTACAAGTGATTTAACTTGCATGCTGAGTCAGTAAACATCCATCAAAATATGTTCCTTCAGGATGACGCGTCCGCATTGAAAGTGAAACAGGAGAATAGGACCTTCAATGACATCAGCCTTTCTGAGTATCAGATTATACGTTTAAGTGTTAAAGCCCGCAATTCATACAGTACTCCTAAAACCTCGACATCGTTATGAACCTTATTGACAGCTATACATCAGTAGTTCACGCTGATGGTTAACAACACAACAACTGTAAACCAGACAGCAGAATATAGGTAGGATAAGAGGAAGGAACTTAACTGCCAATACGAAAATCTTTACGGCAAAACTAACTTGTACAACATCACATGTAGCTTTCAGTTCACACCGCAGTGTTATGACTCGACTTTAATGAGTCGCCACAATCCAACAATACATGCCAACACAATTCTTGGTTAAGGTCGACGACAGTAGAGTAAGTTACGCCAAGGTCAAAATAGCATCAGGAGTTGAATGCGTGGTTCTTGCAAGTTGGCTTACGTTCATGGTTA
>JTDE01000876.1:23975-40459 GCA_014338405.1 Paragonimus skrjabini miyazakii
TATGAGGACAATCTTCGCATTGAATTTCGAGAGTGTGGACTAGTTTCGTGGGAATCTTTGTCAAGACGATCTTTTGTTGTCCGCATGGGCATTTACTTTGACAAATCGTACTTGTTTACGATCGGCCACTTGCATGTGTTCCGCTACTAAAAATGTCAAACAATTTTGGGTTTCATTGTCATGCTGGTCAGTTAAACCAAAAGTAATCTATGCCAAAATATACATTTTCAAGCATAAAATATATTTTTTCAGTCAATATTCTGTAGGTAACTTGGATATTTTTCAACATGCAGTACTAGCGTCATCTGGCTTCTCAGTACATTTCATCGCATGAAATTAGAAATCCACAGATTTTCGAAACAAAAATTTATCTTGACCTGAAATTTGTTATCGAACGTCCACTTGTTATGCTATAGGGTTTATTCACTGCTAAGTGCGAGTAATTTCCGTCTAGTTTATTCAGCTGTCCAAACTGGCCTCTATGATAATTTTAACTTAGATACATATGGTGCAATGGAACTTCCACGTGAAAGTGACCGACGTTCTTTCTGGATACCTCCATCCACTCATGCAGACCGAAACAGTCAGCAGAAAGACGATGGGACAAACTTAATCTGAAGCATTTCCTAGGGCAATGTGTAGTAATTGACTGTATATTGCTAGTCTGAAAATAATGTCGAACTCCTCAATAGCAGTTAATCAGCAACTGCCAAAACCCAGACGGACGATTGTTGGAATTGTTCAGGCATATCTAAGAGATCTACCTAAAAACAAAATAACCAGATTAATCTTATCGATTACATTCCGTCTAAGTGGGAAGAATTTCGACGTCAACCTAACGCATTATAATGTTAGTGGACATATGTCAACAGTTTGGAACATGAAAAAAATTTCAGGAAATAAAACAGCAAACCAGATTGATTTACTCCGCAGATTATATTACGTTATATGCAGCTTTCATATACCGGAAGTAGAGGGACAATTCTGAATATCACGACCAAGGAAGGATTATAAAGCATTGTTATAAATTCCTGGTACATATGAGTCATCATTGAGAAGAATACCACTGAAGCTGGAGAGAATCACGTATTTTACAAAAAGTTGTGTATGAAATGCTTAATGTTTGTAACAAAAGTCGGGGATATTGTTATTAAAAATATCAACCCTTGAGACGTTATGGTTGTATGCACTTGAACTGCTCAACTTTCATCATAGCCGATGCTGACAGCTTTCATCTGCGTATGTTTGGTTAGCTTGCTTCTGGAGGTGTCGACGGAAATTTTCGATCTATAATTGTACTAAGTTTGGTGTAGCAGTATCTTAACATAATGAATGCCATTGTAACTGTCGGCCTCATTTAATTGTGCCTAGATGAATCGAATTCTGTTACCACCTGCCTGACTGCCAGATTGACTGCGGAATCTACACCCTGGATACGGGAATCGCGAAGTGCATCGCCTAAAAATCCGCTCTAGTTCTCCACCAGGTCAGTTGAGTGGCAAACCAATATGATAGTAATAGAACACCGTGAGCGGGTTAACTAATGTGCTTAATGGCGAAGAAATGTTTGTATTCACTGGCAGCAAGGCCATCGCCTTGGACGCGATGTGTCCTTGACAGTCTACATAGCCACAATTATAACACCTTCCCTGTCGGAGACGCATTATGTGAACAGGTTAGGATGTGCATAAGTCTGTTTTGAGTTCTGAATGTGGCACACCAGTAAGTTTTCGTCTACTAGGTCGTAACGGGAGTTGCATGGATTAAACCTATCCATTCATTCCAGAAAAAGTAGACTGAGGTTTCCCGTCACAGATCACTATTGTGATACCGAGTGCCTGGTGATCCTCAAATGACTGATCACAACCAAAGTAATTGATGGAATGTCAGTGTTCACATACACATAGTGTAGGGTGCTCCTTTGGCTAGAGTGAAGGTCGACCTAGAGCGTACGGCGTCGTTTGGGAAATTATTGTGACATTCTAGGTCGTATCTGATTCTGTCAGTAGGTTGCCAGTCTGAAACATGACTCCTCTATCACATAACAGATTAACAAATGCAGTGACCTAAATATATATGAAACTAAGGTTTTCACATCAAGTATCGTTATCAAACGTAGTCGCCAAATTTTTGTCGCGTGTTCACAGGTCAAGGAGTGTTCCTTCAAAAGGGGCACTGCTATCCGAAATACATTGGGCACTACAGGCCAAAACTTTCAACGAGATCGGTTCAACCGTCGAGGAATTTGGAGTGTAGTAAATCCAAGAGACATGAACACAGATGCACTGTTGATCCGATCTAGTTCACATCCAATTGTCCTTATTGTCACAGACACGTGTCAGCCAAAGTCGACTATATGTCAAACCGGTTGTAATAAAACACGACGTCAGAAAGTTGAGTTGAACTTATGGATTGGTTTGGCTAGTTGTCAGTCTCCCAATGTCTATGGTGCCTTATGTACTACCTGATTATCGCATCGTCGAAGTGTGGTAGTTATGACTATCGACCATTTGGGATCATGTTGCCTGGTTTGCGAATGTCTCTTTCGTAAGCACTACAGTCTTCTTACTCACTGGCATGTACTATCATGCTGACAATGTGACTGTGAATGAAAATGTCCGACATACATCGCAGTCGTTTACTTATTATACGATCTGTATACGTATGTCCGACATATGAGTTATTCAGACAAATAGCAAAAGAACAGTGACGATGCTAGAGATTACCAAGGCTTCAGATGTACAGAGCATTGGGTAGTGTGACTACAAATAGCACTGAATATGATGCCAAGGTGGCATGTATGCTGACAGATCAATTGTCCACAGATCGAATGAAGGTCGAACGCATTCGTATTGACTTATGAGTGTCGAATTTACAATCACCTATAGTAGATTTCTACATCAAGCATTCAGATGGATTATGAAGGACCACAAAATCCAAGGAAGGGTTTGATTCACGAATTTATAACACAGTCGTTGGCGCTACTACTGGTGAGGACATCTACAGCGGGAAGTCGTTATTTGCACGTCTTGACGATATTTTGGTTCTCCGATAGCGCAGATTCTTGCATCCTTTTAAGTAAATGTTTCGTCACTGATAGCAAGCATCCGTCGGTTCTGCCTATGTAACTTTCGTCGTTGCTACAAGTAACTTGACGAATGCACAGTGAACTGGAACTAACGGATTGATCTCCTTTGCTTGAGGGTACCATCACATTCTGAGTCTAAGGAAGTATGCACAATTCAGCTATATTACATTTCCGTTTTGTCCAAGATGTCATTCTTTATGTTGTCTGATACATGCTACAACTACCCTTGAATGGCATTTCTATGTGAACGGCTTCCTTCACCTCGACCACCTATTCGGATGGCGGTTTTGGTCTGTCACGTCTTTCTGAGAATCTTTTTGAACAAACATTAGGTTTTATTGTGGACATAAGCAACTCTGGCTTCCCCGCAAGCCTGTCTTGTATACAGGCCCGCCTTGCTTGTATGCACAGCACAATCACCTCTGTGTGCTTATGTTGGACTAATGTAAAACCACTGATTGTGAGACGTTGACAACTAGCTACTTGATGCTTCTTTTCATCGCACTGGTAATTTCTAAACTGCCCGTATGCTGAATGTTTGAACTGTCACCATATTTGTTGGTCGAATAGCTACTCAAGCAGCATGGCTATGACAAAAGGTGTCTGTCTGACTAATCCATTCTGTTACCAAATAAGAAAACGAAGGCTTAAATTTTCAACCCGACAAGGCTATTCAGCAGGCACCGCCAGAGTACCCTTGCCCAGAAGAAGTTGACACAGTTTATGTTAGTTTCTTGTGATTAACAATATTCATCCGATCCCCTTCTTTGTACTCAAAAAGCCGATTTAGTAGTTGATAAGTTTCGTCAGATTAAAAGGAGATCTAACGAATTTGCTTTATAACCTACTGATTGTTAATGAAGTTGTCGGGAAGTGCATTAAAATGGTTTGAACAACATTCACAGTGGATCATAGATTTCATGTTCCGCTCGACTTATCCATCCATCTCTTTTGAAAAGAAACTAACTATGACTCGCCATTAGGGCATATGAGTAACCAGGATTTGAAACCCAGTCTTCCTGTTTGGGAAGCGTTGTTATCGACTAATACACCGGTTACCATACCGTTGGCACCACCAGACTTTCCCTTCTAGGTGTTCATAACTCTCGGTTCCAGGGTTGAGGACTGAAGTTAACAGGACTGTTACTGTATCTTCTATCTAGGCGGTTAGTCAGGGTGAGTATTACTCACACAGAAACCATTAACTTATTGAGTGATATTTTGGTTGACAGTGGGTAGCAGGGAGTTTGGTTTGCATCACTCCTAAATTTCCACACCTGTCGCACCTTCATAAATATTTCAATCAGTAGTAGCACGGTTGTGCATTACTGACCAACTGTAACAAACGCAAAACCTTGCATATTTTGCTTTCGTTCAGAAATACCCAATGAATTCATGAGAACGACAAGGTAGCGAAAAAGATTTGTTTTTGTGTTTGAGCATCAGGCTAATTACAACACAATAACCATGACAACAGTAACCAGGGTGAGTCAGAAAAACTGTCAATAGAGGTTATGGACGGTGTGTTTGTTATCAGTTACGCAATCACTGTTTCATGTCGTGGGCTTGATCGATTGTGGGGCAGGGGAGGTTAAGTGTCCGCACGAACTTCTTCTGAGCACAGAGGTCAGGGTTGCGTAATCGGATACTAATGGCCTCGGCAACTGCCAACATTCAGAATTTCACCATTTTTAATCGATTCCTTGGTACTTGATAGAAAATCTGGAAATCGTCTTATCTACTGACAGTGAGTTTCTGTTCAGCACCCATTATCATGTTAAAACCCAAAGACAAAATTCTGTCTTACAACCGGCTGTTATGTGTACTCATTTGTTTGCTCGTGTTGAGCATCATACATTGCTCGTACTACAAGATGATTGTATGACAGAGTGCGTGAACATTATTCCGCATGACTGAATGGTGGTGGGGTTAAAACGGTTACAAGCGCGATTGTTGCTCATATGACTGAATCTAATTATTCTGTCAGTAAGAAAGACGCTTTTCAGATTTTCTACCGAGGGCCAAGGAATCGGTCAAAGATGGTGAGATCCCGAATGTTGACCGTTGCCGAGGCCATTAGTGTCCGACATTTCACTTTGTTCTGTCCGAATCATTAGGTTTTCAAGTCTACAGACTGAGTATAACACTAGATCTTTACAGGTTCTCTAATGCGGTTGTCGCATTTGCAGATTGGGCTAATGCAGTTGACACGCTGAACTTTGTTGTTGATAACTCATCTGGGTAGTAATAACCCAAAACTTGATATTTAGGGAAAACGAAAGAAAGGAAAAAAAGAAAGAAAGTCTGGGTAGTGATAAGCAATTTCTTTTCTAAGTAAGTACTGTCCACATCAATGAGAACCGTGAGAAAAGATACTGGTTCCATTTTCGAAACAGTACACTCCAAGCCACTTCAGACAAATCATACTGCGCGGAGTAAACCTTGAATTTATAGCTTTCATCGCTGCATAAGCAAGACAGGACAAATCAAAATGACCGTGGTAAACTGGAGTTAATTCTGAACGTGTGCTTCACCTGCTAGCCATCGATATCAACCATATCTGCTCTACGGTATGATAGGTCAGAGTAACCGATTTTACTGCGATAGTTAATGTTGATTTGATCTAGTCTGTTTACAGAACAAACGCTATTATGAGCCATGAGTTATTGGAAGATCAATGTTTTGGGTAATTTTCTGTAAACATTTCTTACTTATATCGCTCAGAATAAACCAAATCAACCTACATTAGTAGGAGCAGCTTTTACAGTTTTTTAAAACAGGCAACACACTGTCTTCCAGTTGACGTGCAATTTGTGCATCATCATTTTCATGCAACTAACCGCATACATCACCTAACGTAGATTAGTGGTGCTATTAATGTCTGACTGCATATTACGTCATGCAGTAGTAAGAGTTTCGTCCCTGTCTCTTCACATATCGTTGTTGTGCACCTGTCATTTGAGGTAATACTAAAACAGGAAGGTTGTGTAATGAGTTTCTATTGTTCTGTTAATATATCCGAAAACACATTATCTGCTAAAACCTGAACAAATTGCGCTAACTACAGAGTAACTTGATCTTAGTGGAAATAGGTGCGCCGGTAGACATGAATGTTTCGAAGAATTCAGGATATTTTTATGGAGAAAAACATTAGAGAGCGATTTAAAGTTATCGTCTGAGAATCTAGTGGACAGTGAATATACTAAATCAACATTTAAAAATAGTCTACTCCAAATCAACGAAAGCTGGCTCTATTGTTGTCCCAGGTAAACCTGTATATGGTAGTCTTCACCATTTAATTGTTAAAGGCTTACAGCTCTGTTTTGTGGGTTTTACACTCAGTTACAAATCGTTAAGCTGAGCTAAACGGTGTTTCGACACATTTGCAAATAAGCCTTTGCAAATTTGGTGAGTGAATTTACAGGTTGGCCGTGCAACAAGCGCAATAGAAGGTATACTGCCAACAAACGATACCAAGTTATCTAGAATTCTCTTCTAATCTAGATTGAAACAAATGCTTTTCTCTCAGAGGCTGTACAAGTAGATCACCCAAAGTTATGCCTATAAAAGCAGATCGTACGCAAACTTGTGTTAATTGTGTTGAGAATATGTCTGTTGCTTCCTCTGCTCACTAGATATTTAACATTTCATAACAGTACCGGTTGGTTTACTCTGTCCTAGTTATTATTGTACTCTGCTCCCTACTACAGACCTTCCGATTTGACTGAAGGGGTTATTCCACAAGCAATACACGTGCGATGCACTGACTACGATGAAACGATATGTATGTATTTAAAAAGTGAGAAATTACATCAAATCGTTTAGCTGGTTGAGAATAGCAAACAGGAATGTAACCAGGTTAGTGGACATTTGGATTTCGTTTTAAGCGATGCAAAATATAACGTTTTTAATACGGGACCTATCTGGTATTACTAATGCAGACAATATGGGTCACAGACTGCCGTAAACTGAAGTTTGTGAAGGCCAATCTTTTTTTCTAAAATTATACTACAAATCACACAGTCAGAAAAGAGAACAATGAATAAAAACTACCTAGGCGGATTAACTAAAACTAAAACGTAATGGCCTGGGAGGCTGCCGTAAATTCATGACAACAAAGCATTTCCCGTTTTCAATTATCCGTCTATGTTTACCCAACATTTTTCCCAATTCGTTTTATAAGCAGCCACCTGGTTTGCACAGAGTAGTCAGTTGGCCGATGAGGATATTGTTCGTGTTTTATCATTTTTGTAGTTTTCGGATAATTGTTGAAATCCAAACATGATTCAAGACGCGATGAGTTGGTGCCAGAATAAACACCACGTCAATCTAACGAGCTATCTACGAGGGAACAACGTACAACTACAAAAAGAAAGCATAGTCAGAAGATTTTTACGGAGAACCCGAGCGGACTGGTCGGGATACAAGGCTCACGGTACATATGCTATTTGAAATTCGCAAGTGCCCTGGCTCTAACTGATGTTCTGAAATGAGAAGACTCATCAAGTTGAAACAATGCTGTTTAGCCTAGAAACTGATTAACATCTTCATTTCCTTAGTCAAAACGTATCAACGCCTCACTCACAGTCATGCAAAAGTTTCAATAATTTTATTGTAACCAGTGATTTCACGGTACATTTTACAAAAGCACCGGACTTGTTGCTGCGCCGAAACAGAAGTTTTATTGTTTTACAAGGAACAATACTTTTTAACCATCCTTGACTTGTGTCTTATGGATTAAATTACATGTCTAACCGTACGGCTTATTTCAAAAATGGTTAATGTCCTGACAAATTTACACTTGTGAGGAGACTTGACAGTTTCTTAGTTTGTGGATGCGCGTGTTCCGGGGAGACGAAATGTCGTACTTTTCGCGTCTTTTGTCCCCGCCGAGAAGTTTTGAAATAATTCACTGAGTGTGAGTTTATTAGTATAGCCAGGTTGTTTGATGCATCATCTAACTGCCATTATTTTCTTTGTGTTTGTATCTTTAACTCAACTCACCTTCTGATGTCGATAATCAGGAATGAAATAGCATCAAATTACACGGATACACCCTCGATGTCATTGTAATATTTTGTCTTCAATATCGCAAAAAATCCATGAACTACTATTTGAATACTTTCTGTAAGTTGCCGGCAGTTGTTTACACTAGTGTGATACGATTGTAGATTGGGTCAGTATGTCAGCTGTCCCATTGCCTGACGACAATTTTTCTGTGCATCAATGTTCACATAATTTCCACAGGCTTAGTGCTTCACGGTCGTGCACTCGTCATAGGAACAAAGACCGTTTTAAAAAGCAGTGTGAAGAGGAGGTGTCCTACGTGATAATGCCTAAATTACATGCAGTAAGTCTGTTGCAAGTTCACGAAAGGGAGATCTGGTGTACAGCCTGACTCAAGACGCCAACTCACAGTCAGATCTATTCACGTCGTGCATTCCGACACGCACACAATAAATGAACAAGTTGTCAACTAACGACTCTCAAGATTCGAGTCATTCGTAGCGATTATCCTATCTTATCATAGAATTATGAAAGCCCTCATAGCATTCATGTTAACAGACTCGCCATATTTGTTTTTCCATGTCCATTTCACTCAGTAACAAACCCACTGATTACTATGACGTAAAACTAGGTTGGTTAGTTGAATATGAGAGTCCTCCTTGGTGTCATGTAAATATTTTACCTATCATTCCACTCACAACCATCAGTTAATCTTCCCATGCTATAAACGGCGTGATTACATTATCTCTCGGTAAGAATTAAGAACATTTCCCCCTTGTTTCATACTTCACTAGTAATCGCTGGCTTACTCTCAGTGTGACCAGATTTGAAGTGTCAATGGACAAGTTGAGTTCACGCAAGAAATGTCCGAACTACAATGACGTTGCACTAGACCTTTCAAAAGGGGACCAACTAGGGACATTTGTGGTGTCATTAAAACAAAAACTGAACAAAACCACAAATATAGGGCTCCGGACGGGGCAGAAAACCGGTAAAAATTTAAAATGTCCACCAGTTTGTGAATCCCTTGTTGACTGGTTAGGAATTCCGCCTTTTTAACAGAAATACCGGTGGATCTTCGTGTGTATACCTCTAAACTTTCCTGAACAAGGAAACAGTTATTAAAAATGCTCCGAATGTCACAATAACAGAAACAGCTGGTTATGTGTACGTTTTGACAGCATTTGTCATCTACCACCCATTTTCCGTAGATGAAGAAAACGATGTATTTTTAACATATGATTTGTTAATACATCAGAGACGGCTTAATCAAGTAAGCCAAGTCTTTACTAACAACACAAATTTAATCGTCTGCACCAAAAATGGCCAGAACTATGCCCAGGATGGTTGCTGCTAAAGAGGACCAGAGTGCCGATAAAAGCCATTCTTCAAACCTTGTCCCAATGGATCCACAGGCACAAGCAATTATGTAGCTAAGTACTGAAACAGAAGCAGATATTAGAAAAAGAAAGCTAACTCCGGTGTAAATTCCAAAGTGAATCAGTTATCCATCATCCCTAGCTTTGCGCCACTGTGGATATATATACTATTAGCAAGTCGTAACGTGCACTTAAAATTGGCTATCATCATCTTAATAGATTATGGAGGCCATCGATCTAAATCTCTCTAAACAATTCAACACTGATTGGTTTTATTCCTTAGAGTGTTTTAAACATCGATCTCTCCTGTCGCCGTTTTACTCAACCACTGCAGTAATTAAAGAGATACGTGCACTGTTGTTATTCGGTGCAGTTTTACCAACCGTCGGTCCTGTTCAATTGTTTTATTCAACTACTAACTGAAAATCAAATTTCTAATTCAAAGGTATAGTTGAAATTCCAGCTGGAACACTGAGGTAGCGCTGGAATATTCCGTACATTTTAATTTGACGTTTTCATCAACGGATAAAAATCACTGCTTAATAATTCCAACTAATAGTTGATGACCCTCCCTCACACGTGAGAGAAGCTAATGAATTACAGCCAGATTTATCTCGAACGTCTTTACAAGTGAGTAAAATCTTCATACAGAATGACTCTAGAAACGATACATTATTTGCTCGCTGTAGGCACAACATTCAACTTCATAACGAGTTTACATATGAAGTGTGAACTCTGCAAAAATCAGGACATAACCCAAGACTGCGTAGCTGAGATAGATCAAAAGGCTTAGGGATTAAACAGTGTGAAGTAAACATGGACTTGAACGGTGATTCTAGATAATTTTCTATTGGTAATGTGGAAAGGTTAGAGGTTTCCTGAGTGAAACTGTGCGTGTACTTTATCTGGATTACTAATGCGCATCTTACCATCACTGGCTTCTACAAACATAATTTTGAATTCTGATCAAAACTTTATGCTAATGCTGTTATTTGGGCAAATGTCAGAATACCTGCAACTGTTTCTTTCATGAACATATCCCAAAAACTCGGACAGATTTGTTATTCAGAAACGGCTACCTACATTCTCTAATCTCATCTACATATTACCCGAATGATAACGGCTTTTCAATATATGAGTCGTAAGCAGTAGTTTTTTACAAACCACGGTGATGTTGCTAAGTAAGTAGAAAACTGTTCCACCAAAAGGAAACTTACATCCAACAGCAACCAGGACGAACGAAAGGATGAGCAAGACTGTGGTATAATACACATCAGCAAATATCAATACCAGGTAGATTATCACGGCAATCAGTAACACTATGACGGCAATAATATTGAATGCAATGACGCACTGGACCCTGTTTGACCGCTGAGTACTGTCTAAAAATAAAAATACATAAATAAAAACATTTTTAGATGCAGTATATGGTGGAGTACGTAGATCAATCAAAATACAAAACAGAAGCTTCCAGTTTCTTCCAAAGTTTTCTACAAGCTGACAAAAAATTAACTCAAAACAACTACATTAGCTGGCCAGCTTCAGTGTGTTAGTTTTCTTGGTTGGTAAATCATGGATCGTCAAGCAAACTCTCATTCACGTTTGCATACTACCGCAGTTTGTGATTCCATAACAATATTAAACACCTTACAAAACATTTTGAAATAACACATCATATGATTGCTATTAAATCAAACAATGCAAGCGGATGCGAACAGAAACTTACTGACTACGTTACTGTTCAAGGCTAAGGCAACTATTCCCAAAATAGCTGCAACCACTACCATAACAACAAAAGCAGTTCTCAGTGCCCTCCCCATGTTGAACCTGGTTCATTAAAGCTGTCGGTCAGAGTCTACTAATCACAGTCCTACTTAAACGCCCCGTCACTCGTTTATATAGAGCCGATCAGCTACATAAAAAAACATTCAAGTACTATACTGTACACATCAGTAAACCACCACCCTAGTATGTGTGACAATGTACGTGGTTGCATTATTGATTCCCATGAATTAGTATACTTCCAGATTTGGCAACAGAATTAGACCCGGATAAAACTAACGCATATGGCCAAAAGGTTCTTCGTTGTAAAATTGCGTATTTTACGTGGTAATACTCACGCCAGTTTCTGTATCTTTCTTTCTACCGTGATAACGTAACAGATGTACAGACAAAGTAAGCCCACCAAAAGTTTAGTTTCACCAACCGACAATTTTAGACGAACCCACGACTCAAAAATATACGGTCCAGTCTGTCCAATCCAGCACTTTCTAAAGCCATCCTCTTATGATGTTTTTCGATTTACTTTTGTTTTGATCCTACGATCTCACTGGAGTAAAATTCAGCACGTGTGAAGACAGCATACTAAAACGTGTTCCCCTTTCTTTAATGACACTTCAGCACATATTTTTAAGCCCATGAATGTGAAGTAATACATCATTTATTGTAAGCAGTCGATCATTGAATAGATTGCTTGATTTCTCTACACTTCAAAAGTTTGATAAGTCCACAACAGTTGGGTTTACCTGACCAACCCATCAACGCTGAACATATTTTGAAATTTATGATTAGAACATATCCGGAATATTTATGACTCATTCTGCCTCATTTGTATATTGGTATGATAGGCATCAAACAGGCGTATCCAAAAGGAGAAAGCTTGAAGATTCTGGAGAATTTCAAAGCTATACTCCGCACAAATCTCAATAAGCAAATGTTTGGGCGCTTCCCGGAAAACGATCCAAACATTCTTACCGAGCAAGGACATCCTTAGGATATAATCTGAAACTGAGTCGTGTCAAAGTACGTATGGCTTAAACGCTGACATTTTTGATTACGTCAATTAAACCTTCTTTAAGTGGTTTACGCGAAAGCGTGAATGATAAGACGATAAACCAGATTTAGTTTTCTGGACCCTTGGACTACTGTTTGTAAATTTCGTCCAGACTTTAATATATATATTTTACTTCGACTAAGGTTTTTTATCAAGCGATTATAAAACCAAAGCGACCAAAACCTGTCAAAGTGCCCTCTTAGATGTTGGTGCCAGCCTTTCTTCAATCATCAACAGCTTCTCAGACGGTGGTTGAACCTCATCCTGACCGACCTGGTGACGAAGTAATATCAAAATTTGTTTCGACAGTTGCTGTAGATTAGGATATCGTCCTGATGTAAGACAAAACTGGTCAATACATCTAGTGATTTGAGCATCATTCGTTCCACTGTAAAGTGGACCTAACAGTCCAAGCGACATACGGTTGTACTGATGTCAATTAATCAACGATGAGGACCATCTCATCCCGATCATATTGTTCCATTGGCCCTTTCCAAGGTATTGACCGCTAGCTCAACACTGTGAATATCTTGACTTTTTATAACTTTCGGGAACTTTCTGATGTCAGTAGGAGGACTTCACCTTTCTAAATGTAATCCTTTTGAGTCTTGCGGTATTTGACAGAAAATCACCAGTTCCCATCGGGTTTCCCTACTAACGAGACGGAACAGTTGACTGGATTGTCAGCCTTCCCGATGATTTAGTCTTTCGATGTGTTTCCCACTTCAGTCACATGCACATTCATCCTTTAGTTGTAGTGGGATCATTCAGGGACCAAATGGTGGAAATCGCTTTGACTCAATGAAGAACTGATGTCAAATCCAGTTACAATATCCCCAAGGTTCTTGATCCTTGGTGGGTAATTCCCGGAAAATGTATGACATCACTGCCACCACCACACCACCTGCCACATGTTAACCTCAGTTCGTCCAGGCTACGGTTTGGGCTTTCCCACCAATGGAACCGTTCTGTATTTTGTTACTAGTTTATCATGTTTTACTTCAATAACACAGCCTCTTCAAACTCACAACCTCACCTCAATACAGTCTAAGTTCAGGGAAACGATTGTTTTCACGATGTAGTCTAGCGTGCGTCTGGGGAAAATGAAGGACAGCTGTTTGAGTATATAACTATCAAGTAAAAATTCCCAGCGTAGTCATGAAAAGAGTATTCAGCGAACCAGCTCGTTTTCAGTGATTCATCATCAGGCTAAATACATCACATTTATACCACACATTTTGCAGGGGAATCATGAAAGGGTAAACGTGGAATGGGTGGTTAATGAGGCCAGTGAGTTGACTGATCCCGTTAATCACTCGTTCTCCGTTTACCCTTTCATGATTCCCCTGTAAAATGTGCGATACAAATGTTATGTGTTTAACCTGCTGATGAATCACTGAAGAGGAGCTATTTTGCTACACAGTATTTTATATAACCGTCAACTGGGGCGTCATACGTTACCAGGCCATCATCCTTAAGTGTAAATTTACCACTTGTTCGAACGACCATTGCACACGACTAAACAATTTTTCCTGGTCGCGACCTAACCAATGAAATCACCGCCTGTGTAACACACATGTATTCTCAGCTCCCACTGATTTCTATTTTAGCCTGAACAGCAGATATGTCGATCAAGTCTAATAACCGACTTCGGTCCATAAATAACAGCAAACAGCAAATCGTCTAGTTATGCATCATTTTTTCTTGCCCTATGGGAATACACACACTCAGTGTCCATACTTTCCGCACCTATGATAGACGCTGTGAAAATTTTTGCTACGTATTCCTCAACGTTCAAGCTGCTATATTCTAGGTCACATTTCCCGTTTTGATTCTAACTTTGTATTTTCTTCATTTCTTTTGCTTCCACCTTCTTGAGCATAAAGGAGTTTTCAGCTATTACCTAGCGACAAATGTCAAACAACTCTTTCGAAGTCATCAGGATGAAAACCAGAACGATCTTGTGCAGTTCCTGGATTGTTGGTGGCATTGTTTACGGGAACCGACTGATCAGCAAGTGTAGTTTCGAGTCTTTGTCCAATTCCGGCAGAGAACCTGACAATACTGCGCACTCTTGAATCGCCTCATTATCGCTTGATGGTAGTCTTGACCATTGAACCAGGCGATAACCGTCTTATTCCAGAAGACTGATAGAAAAATCAAGGTGAATTGGCGACAGGATAGACTGCCAACAAAAGTGATTCAAGGAATCGCTTAAAAAGATATTATGGCAAGTTATCAAATCTGTCAAGATAGAGTTTGACAGGGAGGATGGCTTTGCTTGTACGCAAAACAGAAGATATAACAATGGTCTGAAATTTGCATTTTGGTAGCATAATGCACTGGGCGGTCAACACCAACTGGATGATCGACAACAGCCCGCCGCAACAGGATATCAATGCGTCACATACGACCATCCCAAGATTCAACATTGATGTGGAGGACTAATGGACGATTTGGAAACCGAAGGTCCTGGTGAAGAAAATGGATTGCAAAATGATCGTCCGAATTATGACAGCCCAGCACTGGAACGTGCTCTGCTTCAATCGGTTCAGCCCATTTGGAAACAGGGAATAATTCACGACGTGTTCGACAGTGCTGCGGTCGCACCTTTGTTTGAAGGTATGGGAACAAACATGACATCCATCCACCAAAATTTGTTGGAAGAGTCCTAGCCAGATTCCAGTGAAATCGGCTTAATGAGAAATTTTAGAGATCAATGATTCCCAGAGGTAATGAAGATCTCGGGTAAGCCCCAGTGCAATTCACATGGGTTTCGCTGCCTGGCAGATCCGAAAGAGGTGTCGTAAACGGAATCAGTTGCTCTATGTTCACTATGTTGATTCTATTATAGTCTTCGATTCTGTTATCAGTGAGACGTAACGGAATGTGCTTGGTGCATCTAAATGTCTAGGTAAATTGATCAATTTGATTAAAACGCTGCACGTGGGCATGGAATCGAAGGTGCAACCATGTGAGTCGACTTTTGAATATTTTAACATTGTGGATTTCGTGATTCAAGGTTGTGTGTGAACCGCCAACCTGATTAGTTTAAACTTGAGTGCAGTGTTGAACGGTGCTCTTCGGAAGACTGTGTCCAAGTTGAATGCCGCATAGAAGATCATCGGCTCAGTACTGGACGTGTGATTGCTTTAATTCGGTTTTACAATCCGATTATCTTACGAGGTGTTATTGGAAGACGACAATGACAACGAGAGTGAACAAGAACCTCAGCGATTGGCCACAGCTTTATTGAGCGCGGGATGAAAATTTAGATTTTCTGGAAAAGTTGCACACTGATATCAAAAACAACACTGCTGGTATTTGGAACCATCTTCTTGCCCACATCGGAGCACGGCCATAGAAAATGAGCATTGTCTCTGCGGAAGGTGCGGTATCAGAGCCATCTTCCTCTGTACTGTCTAACGCGCGTTCCTGTAATTAAGTAGTTGCAAGGATTTTCAAACACTTAGGCATATCACCGAGCAGAAATGGACGGAATAGAACACTGATGATGCTAAGTCACACTAGAACACGATAGTCGGATGACCGTCACATAGATCTAGAAGGAGCAGCTGTACTGGCATATAATGACGTCAAGCGGAAATCTAGTGGTTAGAAGATGCAGTACAAAGCAGTCATCCAAATAAGTCTTTTGCGTTTTAATCTCGACTGTAGCTCATGGAAGGATGTAGTCTCGAACTGAACCGTCTGAAGTAATACTACCCGGGTGGGTGTCCGAAGGTTTAATGAACGAAAACGAAGTAGTCGTGAATTCACCCACGTGGTACGCATATGAACCGTAGACGCCGTAGACCCTGCTGATATGGTTCTATGGCCATGCGATGAATGCGGCCGCTAATACGTCGGCCGTCTTGGTTGATAGATTATCAGCGTACTTATGGCACACTATCAACGAAGAGACGACAATGAGTAGGTGAAACGCAGTTATGTCAGCTGTCAGTAGTTTTCGCATGATTCAACGAACAACAACCGTCGTCTTGTAGTTGATCGCTTTTCCGATTAAAAATGCTGAGCCAGTTGAATGATAAATTGCCCGCTACCATCAAGTGAGGGATATGCTGAGGCATTGAATAAACACACTTCATCCAATTCTTTTTATCAGGATCATTTACTTAGCCTTGTAAAAGTTATTTACGAAGATCCGAGATGGTGA
>JTDE01000876.1:40559-55647 GCA_014338405.1 Paragonimus skrjabini miyazakii
ACTGATAGGAATATGATGACTTCGTGGTCATTACGACTAATTGTAGCATTAATTTACAATTCATTACTCCTATGTATTTCGATAGCTAGGATGTGATTTACCTCTAACGCCTTCGGAGAGACTGTGCGCCGTACGAACCCTCTGACATTCTCTTTTAACTAGCAGCTGCATGGTACAATTCAAAAACAGACGATTCACGTTTATCATAAACCTCGCTGACTTAGAATCCAACATCAGGGTAAACAAAATCACCCACGAGTAGGTGTCGTGAAAATCGTGTGAGGGTCGGCCCGCGTGTGGCGTTAATAAGTAAGCGGTGATTGAACAAAAACGCGGATGGGGATCGGCAAATCACAATGATTATGATTTTTCAACGTGTGCAGAATATCATATGGCTTCAGGCGATCCCAGAAGTGGGTCATTTAACCCGGATGTCATGAACTGTCAATTAAAACAGCCAAACAGCCGCCTTTTGCACACTGGCGATCGCAACGTATTTACTCTGATTGTCAGTCAAACTTACGGACCAACTTTGGAGCAGCGTGGAGACACCGAAGAACAGCGTTCTTCCGAAGTAGGGGTTCCAATAACAGTCCTGAAAAAGGAAACAACAAGAAACAAGCATGAGCCAAAGGCCCAGTAAGCCATGCACACGACTTACACAAACGAAAACCAAAACGGCGTCAGCAACAGCAGCACGCTCCGTTACACAACTCAAATTCACCCTGTGCGCACTTACTGGTTTCGACCGCACGTTACAGTACCGAGAGTTGATTGTTTTATCTTGTTGCGCATTATTCGAAGCTACTCCATTTTGTTAAGAGGGGATGTGTCATTGCTGTAACACTACTTGATAGAGGCAACCGCAGATCAGTGTTTTCGTAAATCTACGTTTAGTTGCTTAAACCTCTGTATACTTCTCATTCTGGGAAACTGGTCGAGCTGAGTTATTTCACTGCTCATGCCGCTGTCTTCATTTATGAAAACAGCTACCTCTCGCTTTTTGGCTTTCGAGTTGAAGTGGCTGTTGAAACGTGATTCAAAATTCCAGGACGTTTTAGATGTACATTAATACTCACGAACATCCGATCTGTTTTTCCGAGATTGCTCTGCATGGAACAAGATATCATCCGGAATTTGGTGGCGAATGGCAGGCCAAATCGGCAGGGCTTGCTCAATCATGCACTGAGTCAAGAAGGACAGTCATAGAAATCTAGATGCATAACAAAGCCTATCACTTGGAAACCAGAAGGCACAGATTTAGCGACTGTGGACTTCCACTATCTTGAAACATTTAGTGCATTGGCAAACTTTTTCTTGTTCTCAAGAGAAAGAATGAAGGACAGTATGTTTTTGTCTTCTATTTGAATCAATGGATTAACGGTAATTTAGAAAGACATTGTTAGAATTGTAAACGTCTGGACGTAGTCTGATCGGGTTTTCAGACCAGTTATGATTGGCCTAGTGTAAAACAACTATCTCATCTTTGCCACTAAGCGAGTCAAGCAGCAGTTCCGGAAAGTCGCTGTAATTTTGTTTGGTCTTCCGAGGGAGTGGCTGTGAAAGCCCGATGAAAACATTAGCAAGATGCAACAGTATGAGGTGCTCAACAATAACGGCCTTGTCGTGGGTCTTCGTGCCGATAGTTTTTGTGACACTCTCAGGGAGATTGAATTCGACCAGTTTGTGTTTTGACCCCATGTGGATTGGACACAGTTGTTTTAGGTGTGCTTACGTGCCCACCAGCAACCAATTGGAGCAATGTGTCCCCTAACAATAGGTGAATTATATATCTCTACTGCACTAGAAAATGTTAGCAATTTTCTGCTGTTGCCTAGAGTCGGTCCTCCACTGGAAAGACGTAGGAATTAGATTATCAACCTGTACCGAATCAAATTAAGTGGGTGGGTTAAGTAAACTGACAGGTTTCTCATTAGCGCAGTACTGCGCACCATGATCTGTAAACAAATCCAGCTCGTTTACATCATTTCTAGAAACAGCCGTAATGCTCATACGACTGTTAAATTATCCAGTGAGGAACGAATAGTGTACGTTCTTGCAGTACAATCAAACACTAACAAATTGTACCCAATATCACACAGCCCATCACCCTAGTAGCATGCCAATAATATTTCTGCTGGTCAACACTGGGACCGTTGTAGAACACTTCTCACGAACTCGTTTATTAGACTGATCAAACAAGAACGTAGAATACTTTTGGATTTATTAGTGGACGTGATTTGACGGGTTTTACAAAGTTGAGTGCCACCCGTTCAACTACAGATTTGCAGACTCCAGTCACATATAAACAATGGTATTTTACAAGAGTGAACCGACTAATAGGTTTCGACGTGTGCAGCTTGTTGACGGTGAACGACTACGTCATGGAGTTAGATGGATTTATCAAAGGTCTTCCTTCAGAGTTAGATCCGCAGTTATTCCTCCCTCTTCAGATTACAATGCCCGAACCCGTGGGATTTAAATATATGTGAAATACAATTCTGGTGCACCTAATTGCTTCATGCCAGTTTGTTCCGTCACTTCTAGGTTAGTTCCCCATTTACAGCTCACCTTGTTATTTACCCACCAGAGTAACCGTTATTAATCTCACTGCCGAAGAACATGCTGGGGTTTGATTACATAATACACAACTCTATCACTTTGAGACCCCAGCAGTACCACTTCCCCCGAATCCACTTAAAGTCCACCTACCATTTACAAATGTTTGCATATTTAAAAGAGAAAGTAAACTTTACGATGGTCACACAATAACTTTGCTAATTCGAAGCGAACGAAGGCACCCGTGATCAGACACTGGAAGTTGATAAGCTGTGAGTAGCCATGCTAGTTCAAATGTGTGTAGCCTACAAGTAAGATTCAGCAAATCTTCAGCTGTGCTCCACAATGTAGTTACGTTTACTCTTGCATTTAGGTCGGAAGTACATTTCTGGATTTATGCAGGGCGATACACAATGGATAATAAATTGACATCTTTATGAACATTTGCGATTTTACCACCCAAACCATCAATGGGTTTTGTGCACTGAAGGATCACAACCTATATTTCACTGGCAGTATCAGCAGGCGTGCCAAAATCAGAAATACTTTGACCATTGGGACTATAAAATCTTAAGAGACTATCGCTCAGTAGTCGCTTTATTTGAGAGAGTCATTCAGTAAGGAACTATCCATTCGCAACTAAACCAAAACTTTGTCTACTTTGCAAGATCAACAAACATTTGTCCAAAACTTACTCAACAGTGAACGATCTGATTCTTGTATGAGGAGGACTGAATAACTGGCGATATTCTTACCGTTTTTCATTCATGTTATTCGAGCACAATAAAACACAAATGACAACCGGAAACGAGTGAGCCATTGTAAATAAGGTGAAAACTCATATTTATTACCTGGTGGTTCACCTTGAAGAGATGCTGCCGGCTATGTTTGAAGAAGTGAATTAATAAATTTTATTATTGAAAAAGATTCATTAGTTCGTCCTACAAATCAGATGAGGAGAATTTGTCCGAGATGATTTGTAGAATGTATCTAGATATATCGCACTCAACTCTACACTGGAAACACATATGCAGAACCTTACTGAACAGCTCCATGCAGTGATCTGTTTTAAAGAAGAGCTACGTAGACTAGCGAGCACTGAAATGTTAACAGCCTTATGTCACTTCTATGAAGTATGTTCCTGTTCTACTTCAAAATATCAGTTGTCAGGACTGAACAAACGAAACTAACACTGTTTTACTTTGGTTGTGAACGGAAACCGCAGTCACTCAGCCACCAATCATGAAGGCTTTAATTCGAATGTTTGTTAAACGTACCGTCGGTAGACAGTTAGTAGCTTAACACATGAGAAGACACCGGATCTGAAACATCCTTAGGGGTCGCGTGATGTTCCATAAAGGACAATACTTACTGACCTTCCTTGAATAGCTTGTAGAGATCCAAAGTTATTCAGTAATCGTGCCACGTTTCATTAAAGTGATAGCCTGATTACCTCGTTATTCTGAGAATACTTAGTAACCTCCTACGTTATAAACAATGTCGTTCGGAAAGGACGGCATATGATACCAACTCACACCACATGCTCAATGACAGTTCACCTAAATGTGAAGCTAGGAAACTTGCATGTTGACAGTCCTGTTCGAAGCTGAACATACCAATGTGACAAGATGCGTAGGGTACTTTTTACGACCCCATTTTTCTGTCAATAAATCGTGGCTTCTGCTTCTTTCTTTTTGTAGGTAAATAACGATCAGGCTACAATACACTTCAATAAACGCCTTTGAAGAAACAATGGGATTTACTTGAGTACAAACTGTGTGATGTCTCCCTTCTCTGATCGTTATCGAGGACCCTGGTTTGTATGAGTTGGCACCTATGAAGTCAATCTTCATTTGGCGTCAAGGACATGGAATAGATCTGCATGTGATATGTATTTTCCTATCTAACAATCCACTCCGTTGTTAAATCCCTCGATCTCTTACAGTCAGCTCAACTATGCGAAGTGCTGTACGCAATACTGGCATAACTAGACATCAGTACTCCATATCGGAGTATTACCGGGTATCTTTAGTATTCGATATAACAAACCTCATGTTACCGTTTTATTGTTTATAATAAAAAGTTTGACGACATACAGTCTTGTTGTGTGCGTATCGTCCTCTAGCATTTAGTTACTTTGTCTTGAGTGAAACAGTCGTTGGCGTAACATCTGGAATGTTGACTGACTAATGGTTCCGTTGTGTCCTTCGCTGAAGCCACCAATCCCGCTTAGTGATTATTCTAACATTCCTTTGATGTGTGTTGGGCAAAGACTGCCATGATTTTCTGTTGCTTTCCTCAAATAACACCTCTTTTTCGTTTTCTTTGTCTACACAGATTAATTTCATTGCTTCTTTTCATCAGCAGTGACTTTCGGGTTCCAGGTGGGAATCGCATATCCCCGCTTTTGATGGTAATACATCGATACTGCTTAAAAACCGAAGTTGTATAAAAGTGAAATATTATACTTCCTATCAAATTGAACAGATTTTGGGGGGGTGCCAAGATGATTGTATCAATTTCAACAAGACCAAAGATTTGTAATGGGTTTTTAAACCATCAAATACATGTCATAGTCTGTGTATACTATCCGATGTTATTTCCACTTGAACTCTAGCGTTATCGCTTCACAGCATCATTATCGACCGAGAAAGTGCGACGAACATGTTTGACCGTTTTACAGCGTAACCGTTTTACATAAATAGCTTAACATTTCGTCTCCAGCCCACAGAACCATAATCGTCAAAGTTATCGATACACAGATTCTACGTTCTCTACCACTTCAGATGTTGTTTGAACTCAGGGTGGTACACTAATTTCACTCGCAAAGACCACAAGTGAATTTTGATCGATATTACGACCACAAATGATGCATTCAATCGGATGTAACCTATTTTAAATTTACTGTAAGCTGTGTAAAGGCATGACTCACGTAGTAATTCACGGATGACCAGAGAACGAAAAGTAAATGAGACTTGTTTGAACATGTAAAAATATGTCCACATCACAGAATTACTAAATAAAATATAATGGTTTCACCGCGCTTGCTGTTGAGTCCTGCGCGCACAGTGTAATCGAACATCCTGCGACTCCAATCTGGCTGCTTACAAGCGTTAAGACGGAGCAACTATGATTCACCTTCAGCGAGAAAAGCTAACTGAACCATTTGTATAAAGCTGTCCTGCAATCCATTGTGTACGCTAGATGTACATGGCAATTACACACCATCCCAAGGTTCGTTGCATTTAGTAATTTCCAGTCGGCACTCTAAACCACCTCCTCGTGGTGCCGACTGGGCGGTCTCGATGCAAACCGTGACTGGCTAAGAATTCAGCAACCCCAGATAGGGCCAACCAATCTACCTGGTTTCAGTCATGCTGGTTACATTCGATCAAGATAATGAAATTACCGCCAGCATCTGCGTGCAGGCAACTACCAGTACACAGGATAGGCGAGCGGAGTACACCTGTTCAGAATGTGGCCAGATTCGCAACTCGAGGGCTTGCTTGTCGGTGCATAGTCCTATGCATCGACGCATGAATGGTTCAGAGTAGGAAGTGGACACCCAGCCTGCCATAATCTTTGACTGTGTCAACTGTGACCTCAGCTTCTCCACCAAAATCGGTCTCAGTCAACATAGAAGGTATGCACATCCCATCGAACGCAACCATGGGAAGCTCACGTCCATAAAAACCGCCGGATCCAGTTGGTCTTAGCAAGAATCGGCTTCTCTAATCAGATGTGCCGATGTACTGGCTACGTCGTGCCCTAATCGACGTGAACTTCACCATCGGCTCTTGTCGCATTTCCCAGGTCGTACTTTGGAGAGCATTCGGACTCGTCTATATGCGCTGAATTGGCAGAGGAATACTGCCTCTGCTGCCGATCCAACCACCGCCTCACAGACTAACATGACATTGGATATTGGGTCCCACGCTGCTGATCACTCTGAATGGTTTACCTGTCTGATCCAAACAGTGATTACCCAACTGGAGTCCAATAGCGAGGCTTTCCTTCGCAGCAGTGAACTACTAGCTATTGCCCGCGGCATTCAGGCAAGCATTTTCACAGTGGTCCATGTTAAATCGCTGTTGAACATGCACGCTTCACTAGCTTTTCCGTACACCTGATGACTTGTCACTCGACGACGTGGTCGTGTTTACGTCGGAACCCACCTGAACACGAAACAGATACGGAAGGCTAACTCTGCAGCGATTCAAACGCTTTACCACCAGCGTAAGAAAGACGCTGCGTTTGCAGTTTTTTTTTGGAAACTGGCGAACTGACTATAAGATGAACCGCGGCCTCCCAGATAATTCCAACGAATACTGGTCCGAGGTACTATCGGCTCATCCGCATGTTTATGAGCGACCACCTCGCACAATTCTGCCTTCAGACTGGTTATTGGTCGACCTGATCACTGGAGATGAAGTATCACGCACCTTGAAGCACATGGGAAACACCGCTCCGGGTTTGGAGAAATTGTTGCCTAAACATTTGAAGCGTATGAAAGCTGATGCCTTGGCTGGATACTTCAACCTTTTCCTGCTAACCCAAGGTTGTCCAATCCATTTATGCCGCTCTAGCATCACGCTTGTACCCAAAGTAAACAATCCTTCGTCTCCTACCGAGCTCAGACCTATCGCCGTATCTTCAACGTTGACACGTTGTTATCACAAGATATTGGCTGATCGTTGGAATTCGCGCTTGCAACTGCCCGCTCTCCAGTTTGCATTACTACACCGTGACGGTTGTCTTGAGGCAACCTCCCTGCTTCATGTGCTGCTTCGGAACTCATGTACCACGCCTTCAAGTTTGTGTTCGGCCTTTATCGACGTTTCCAAAGCGTTTGATTCTACCTCACAAGATTTGATTATCAGATCGGCCCGAGCCTTAGGTGCTCCTCCACCTCTAACACTGCCGAATCCTACATGAATGCGTCCGCCACGCTCAATAGCTCTGTTCGTCGGTCCCAGCGTGGTGTTTGCCAGGGTGACCCACTGTCCCCGCTATTATTCATCATGGCAATGGATGAGGTGCTGGCACTGTCTCGACCGGAGCTTGGCTACCATTTCCACTACACACTGGTTAGCGAGTTCGCTTACGCCGACGATCTGATACTTCTAGCTGAGAACCCTACGCGTCTCTCTGCGAAGCTTGCAGCCGCCGCTAGTGCCCTGTAACTATCCGGACTGACGATCAACACGTATAACACTAAACTCATGGTCATCCGTGGTGACCATAAGCACAATGTAACTGACATCTCCGATGAGTTATCCACTTCGGCCCGGACATTATCCACTCCCTGAGTGCCTTCGACACGGTGACTTACCTAGGTATCCCGTTCACCTGGTAGGGTAAAGCATTCACCAGTCACCGTCTGCAACTTCGTACGATGTTGGATGAAACCACCAAAGCGCCCTTGTAGCCGCACCAACGTCTTGAACTTCTGAGACAGCATTCGATCCCGAAGATGAATCACTCATTGGTGTTGAGCCGAGTCCACCGTAACACCCTCAAAGCCATGGACTGTACGATTCGCCAATTTGTTCGACAGTGGCTCCGCCTTCCTGAAGACACGCCAATCAGCTACATCCTTACCCCAATTCGCTTGGGCAGTTTGGGCATCCCAAGTTTGCCTACCACCATCCCAATCTCCCGTAAATCTCGAGCGGACAGACTTCTCTCCAGTCAGTGTCCAGTTCTGCGAAATGTGGTCAAAGATAGTTCGTTTGGCCCTGTCTTGAGGGAACTGAACATCCCAGTACGTGTTCAGGGTGTAGTGGTGACAAATAAAGAGGAAGCCCATGTGACATGGATGGATAAACTCTACCATTCGCTTGATGGCCGTGGTCTTCAGGAAGTGTCGCGCTCTCTACTCTCGAATCGTTGGCTGTTTAACCCAGGTCGCATCTTCACCAGAATCTTTACTCGTGCTATCTAGCTCAGATGTAGTCTGTTGCGGACTAAAGTCCGAAATTCACGAGGTGCTCGAAGTGACCACTCAGTTCTCTGCCGTGGCAACTGCGGTCAACCGGAAAGCCTTTTTCATATTCGACAGTCATGCTGGATCACCCATGACGTGCGTTGTGCCCGACCCAACGGTGTGGCTAAAGACCTGGCGAAGCGACTGTGCAAATTAGGCTATACAATCTTCGAGGAGTTGCGAGTACCAACAGCGAGCTCGTTTATCAAACCCGATGTGACCGTGGTTCGTGACGGCGCTGCTGTTGTGGTTGACGTCAGTATAGTGGATGAGTACCTAGGCCAATTTGTCTGGACAGACAAGATTATGAAGTACGGGACCGACTCTCATAATGCCGTTATTCTATCGGTCCTCCATACTTTGGGCTGTGATGTGAACTCTGTTTCTCATTCATCTGTGATCATATCTTATCGTGGTATTATATTTCCTTCATCGAGTAACGCTATTCTTCGACCGGGGCTGCCCTCCTGCGCAGTCACAGATTTATGTCTACTGACCGTTCTAGGTTCCCTAAAAACCTACGACGCTTTTATGCGGGGAACCTGGCGTTAACTGTTGCCACCTATCTGACAGTTGTCTCACTATGAAGGACATTTTTCTGTCCCGATAAGTGAGCCTTGACTGTGATAGCACTTATGTGCCCTGAAGAGCTTTTTGATTTTGTGAGACTGATCGTTCGCCTATTTTCTTTCCATCATTCTTCGCGTATTTTACTGTACATTCTAAAACTGTTCAGTGTATATGCCACATATAGCTTTTCATTCGATGACTAGCCCATTAGCGCCTGCTGTTCTTATGAGAGGACTTGTCAACTCTTCAATGTCGCTAACCATGCAACGTCTCAAATTTGACAGACAGCTTGTTTTCACATTCAACTTTTTTACATCTCGGTTGCTTAATTTTGGTGTCAACGTTTGTTCTTCTCTTGAACGAAATGTGTATATTGCTCTTCAAAATAAACGATATATAGTAATTTACTAGCATCCCTGCATTTTATCAGTTAGACAACCAACGAAATCACGGGTGATAGGCGAAGATGAATCTTCTGAACGGAAACCGAGATAGATGCATCATAAAGCGCTACAAAAACCACAAAATTGGGTATATTTCGAGTAATTTTCAAAATTCTTCTACTGTTTATTGAATCATTTGAATGCAACTGAAATAATGATAGTTGCTTGCTACTGAATTTAGCATCAGTCTGCTTTTCGAAACAGACAGGTGACCGCTGCAGTTTGTCTGGTTTACCCCTGAAAGTTGTAATCCCAGCAATAATTAATTCCTTGAATTAATTTCAGTCGTTAATTTTCAGTAGCTTTTAATCAACGATATTCTGTTTCAGCCGGCTTATTTAAGAATAACGCTGGTTGAAAAGTCGACAAGAATGTGTTATTAAATGTGATGAGCTTAAAAAAGCCCTCTCCTCTCGTGTCTGAATTACAATTCATTGCCATATATCAGAACTATGCCTTCCTAAATGTGAATCTAATGATAACATTGCAGGACTTAAAGCCTGCTAAAACTTTGTGGATTCGAACAAACGAACAGTCGTCAGGATGTCAAGCAAATGATTATTCACAACTTAATATTAACCAATAGAGGGTGTGCAAATTTGAAGGAGGACGATATAACAGTAAGGCTAACCATCCTGCAAGTTACAGAAATTTTGGCATATCACAGTCAATCATCAGAGCAATCTGTCACGTTCACTTCCACTTTCTGCTGCTTACGGAATCCTTCTTGTGTAAAACTTCTTCGGTAAGTAAAGATTCCTTGAGTTGGAAAGATTTGTGTATTTGTCGAATTAGCGCCAACCGAAGTGTCAACCAAATTTTAGCGATCTTGAAGTTGGCGTCAACCTTAAATCCTGTCAAGTATGTAAGAGCTGAGTCAGGCTTATCACTCTGTGAATACGCAACCGGAGGACGTAATGATTTCTACAGGTCGGCGGTTAAGCGAACCAGGCCAGAGAGATTAGTAGTATCGAAAAGACAATCACTAACACCATGAAGTATGGCATTAAATGTAGCAGACCCGGTTCAACACACACTTTTAGGAAATTAGTTAAGGGTAAGTAGACATATTATGGGTTACTGTGGTATGTGCGAGCACCGCACAGCAATTGCATAGTCAAAAATTTGGCGAAAAATGGCCGTACCAGATGGCCGATTGAAATTATCGTATAAGTCACAGAACAAGTCAGCAACAGTAATGAAATTGGTTCACTGGTTTTCTTTAATATAAGATTAGCTAACTCTCAGCGATGTTGTTTCCCTTAGGGCATCTGTATTTGACGTCAATTCGTAGATATCCTTGTATCTCGTAGTTCTCCCCGACGGTATCTGCACTAGCTTAGATACAACTTCTTCCGTTAGCACGATTCAGCCCGACCTCTTTCGGTGACCTTGCAGGCATTCATTATTTTCTGCTCATTTTGGTCTTCAGTGTGTCACCACGGAATGACAGGAAGAACAGGAACAGCGATGAATTTGGTTTACCGGTACCGTTTCATTTCTGACACGAAAGCTTCTTCAGACCAGATGAACCAGTTACAAATCTCATGGTATTTGATGCAGGCTAGACGTAAACAACTAAACTAAACAGAATGTAACAGGCCATGGGGCAAATGTACATTGGTAGGGGGTGGACGGTGGAATCAAAGTGTCAATTAAAGCAAACCTTGGACAGGTGACCAGCTAGACAGGAGTGAAGTCGATATGGTCTGTCAGAAGTGTCAGTCAAAGTATCAGCTGATTTGGGGAAAGTCGACAGAAGGATCACAATCCTAGTGCGTTAAGATAATCATCTCATCCAGCGGGCAGTGTAAGTCATTTTGTTCTAGCTAAGACCGGCCATCGTGTGTCAGAGAGTTCAGCCCCATCGACTCTATTTAGGGCGTGTTTGTCCTTTGCAATTTCGATCGTCTCCACAACTAAGCGTTCCAATGTAGTTTGAAACCTTCACCTAATTTCCTCGACATTTTCTAGACCGTGAGAATAAACACATACACGAGAACATATCTCTTCCATAATTTATATTCAGGTCGGTAAAATTATATAGATACTTAACAGAGTTAGATCGAGGTATCGATCGGACCTATTACAGGAAAAGTAGATCACTGGTCAACCACTTGCTGATGGCTTGATTGGTCAGTTACGTCAGGTTCGTCCATTGGTTTGTCCGCGCAGGTTGGTCATCTATCCGGCGGATTTGTTGCCATGGTCGGCTCCTCGCATGAACAAGCCGCTTCCGATGACATAACACCGGGTAATATAGCCTGATTCTGATAGCCTTGGCATTACAAATTCTAGATCAGTTCCACGACTTGTGTCTAACGCGTGATCGGCAATTACAGAATACCTGATAATGATTTATACTCCCACTGATTGCCGATTGTTTTTCTAATGCACATTCTTTGCTCATTTGCCTTAGTTCTAAGTTCTCATGGTGTCTACCTGAGGTCAGAGTGAGAACTCCGATCCGAGAAAGGGTATGTACTATTAATGTAGTCGAGTCTAATGCTTCCTTTCGAAGTGGGCTAACCAAAAGGCTTATCTGAATGCGAAGGCTGAAATCAAGTGCGAACGGTGTTCACTAGGAAATAACCCGAATCAATCGCAAATGTAATCCAACAAATAGAATTACATCACATGGACCAGCTAAACGCGCCAAACACAGAAACTGTGCCATAAAAATAGAAGTTAGGTGTTGACTAGCTTACAGCACACTAGGCGGTAGCATACAACAGAATTTTACAGTCAAATTCATGAAGGATACTTATCTTGAAGGATGTTTTCATCAGACAAAATTGGGCGTGACTATTTCGTTGGCACGGTACGCTTCTCCGTTTAACGTAGTACCGTGAGTACTGCTCCTACCGTAGTCCCGATGGTGACAATTTATTAGGTATACAGCGACATTTACTCCGGTAATATCATGGCAGAGCTCATTCATTCCATACTTTCCTATTACAAAGATTCAACTCCGCACGTTGGACCCTTTAACAATGTTTACAATTCTTTAAAGTTGATTGTATTTCCTACCAACTCGATCTTGTGACAGTCTCAAGATAGCTTGTTAATGATTACAGCAAGCTGTATCGACGTGTGCCTTTGACGTTAGGCTTTTCTTTACCTTGATATCGTAAGCTTATTGGCACAGTGGTAAGATGTCGGTCAAATTACACTATCAAATCCCTTATGAGCTGAGTTGTCAGTTATATTTGCGCACCCCTCAATTATTACATTAATCATTTCACGTGATATTATGACCAATTCCCATTGTTTTACTTTCAGCTGAGAGTATAACGCAATGACGGGGATTAACAAATATTCAAATACAGTTTTGACAGTAAATTGTGGTAGTTCTGTTATAACGTGCCTTTTCCCTTGCCAACTTTCTAATACGACTTGACTGTTTGACCTGAGTACCTGCTATGCGGCTTCACCCAGTCTACTTGCGCGGAGACAAGAAGAACACGATTGCGGAAACACACGCTGTATTGCCGACTACCAGTTCGACCAAATGAATAAAATTTCAGTCAATATATATCATGAAATAGTGGCCAAATATGGCCATTTACTTGTTGAATCACTGTCTGCTTGTTTAGGCCACTTCGTTACCAAGTGGCCAAGTAAGGCCAATTCCATAGGCGTTCGTTTCTCGGGCTGGCCTGACGCCCACGCTCACTTTCACGTATCCTTCTGTCGCGACACCCACGCCCACTATCACGTCTCCTGCTAGTTGGTCTGACGTGCCCCTCAGTGCTTTGTTGATGTCGGATTTCGTCAGCCATCACCGAAGGCTTGACTGGTTTGCAATGATGTCTGATTTCATCAGCCGTCACCAATGTCCTGATTAGATTGTTTTGGTGAACTTGCCTCCTAACAAGTTCATACATAAAGAAAAATGTATGATCAGTAGTGACCAGTTTAGCTTTAAACACAGGTGGTAAAAGTGAGTAGAAAAAGAGTTCATTTCATGGGCAAATTGGTGTGTAGGAGTGGTAGTCTTTTAACGTGCTGCGTAATACTGAGCAGTTATTCAGTTCGATGGACCGCGTTCATTTTTAAAAGAACCTGTTTATGGTGTAACAAGAGCTAAGTGCCGTCGAACCGCGAACACGGTAATGTGTGTGCGGCACCCACACTAGCGTTACTAACGGAGCTGAAATTGTCGACAGCATTGGGCAATAATCGAATAAACACGGTTACTATTGTAGTTAGGGATAATTTTAGAGGTCTGTAGCTCAAAATATCAACGACAGACCCAAGTTAAGTACCGGGTAAAACCTCGGGAAAGTATTTACTATAAAGGCAAACTTTGTAAATTACGTACGCTAATTATTGAGCTGACGTGGACAAATGAACCGAAGGTGTTGTGTCTTGTAGCGTGGAAATTTGGGTGAATAAATAACGTTCGATCAAATTCAGACGCCACAAACATATCACAAGGGTGTTCGAAGGTAAAGAAACCAATCAAACAACCATCCAAATTATGCCCACATATATTCTGTCCGGTGAAGAAAGTATGGAAGAGCTACACAACATTTCCGCCTTCCGGTTTGGAAGATCTTCCATGGTGACTGGATTATTTTACTCAGCCTCTCAAGTTCTACATTCACCTATTGGAATCCACACGACTCTCAAAGTAACCCAATCACATCATCAGGATTCCCATCTGCAAAATTCAGCCGGAATACAGTTAACTATCGGCCGATCTTCATGGAAATGCACAGAGGGAATGCGACAGACAAAACGGGAACGAGTTAAAGCAGTGTAAAGGTCAGACTGACGGTGTAGCAGTGAGATGAGCAACTGTTTTCATCGCGGATAGACTGTGGGCAGCAGACAGAAGTGCCTATGTGATTTAGAAGACGATGTTGATTATGTGTCGATCTTGTGTTGGACTGATGAATCAAATTTAACGCTTTTCTGCGTTTATCCCATAGGCAGCTTACAACGACGTTTAAGGGATGCATAGCGGTGACCAACAATCGAGACCGTGATAGTAAGCTTGCCGGAGGTAGAACATCAGAAATGACGGTTTATCTTGTAAAACCTCTGGGATCTGGCGGACGGTAAGATTGTAAGCAATGACTGTGTTTGCTGGCTGAGCTAGAGTAGCACCCGAATCTTCAACAGTTCGTTACCGTGTATAAAAATGAGTCACGCTATTTGTGTTTGTCAATTTCACTTCGGTATGGTGCGTGCCAGGGAGCTCGATTATTGCAATTACAGTCCTATTACGCTACATCATATCTTCTTGGGATTGTGTGAAGTGTGATGAGAAACAATTTCAAGTTCCGTTTCTGTGTGTGTCACATGGTGGTATCCTGAATACTGACTCAGACACATTGACGATTCAGCAAAGATGTCGAATCAGTATGCCGGAGGACCTGGTCGAGTTCCCATGGATCGATATTGCCAGTTACGAGTGCAACCGGTTTGTCTGTCATCCCCAGTTTCATCATATAGATAGGTTAAACGCTTGAGACGTATATCTTTCTTACACTCTGCTGGAAAATACTGAAAACAATTTTGA
>JTDE01000876.1:55747-130493 GCA_014338405.1 Paragonimus skrjabini miyazakii
CCCTTTTATAGACAACCATAATTCGCTTTTTATCAGTTTCTATTCATTACGACTTGAATTAGTATGAAAGACGGAAGCGTGCGAGTTTGTTAGCAGATGTTACAGCCTTTTTCACATGAAGGTAGACAAGTTTGTTTGAGAAAGTCAAGTTCTGTAAAGACAATTCACTATATTGTATCTATCCTCCGGCGTATTCACTGGACGATCTTATTGGTTCCTCGGATAGCAGTCAGTTATAAAATGTTTTTCACTGAATAAACTAGATAAACATCAAAATCATCAACTATCCTTGAGCATCATCTAATTTGCTTCCTTCAGTTGATTGTATGAAACGATGTTGTAACTATTGAATGCCTGAGCCCCTACGGATGAAAACCTAAGGTAAACAATGAACTGTTATTGACTGGAAACTACTATTTCTTTCTCAATCAATCAACATTTTGTTCTTCGCTATATCACGCGATAAGCTACTGGGCGTAGACAATCACGGGTACCACAAACGTCAATGCTGACTTCCTTTACGTTCTAATATGTACCAAGAACGATTTCATGCGATGTTGTACCCTGATGTTCCTTCTGGTATTTCTCCTATGAATACTTTAATGACAAAACATTTGCCCTGGCCCCATTACTGAATAGCAGTACTGTGAGTAGCATAGCACGATCGTTCATCCTCACTACAAGAAGAGCAAACATGACATCCATCTACCAAAATTTGTTGGAAGAGTCCTAGTCAGATTCCAGTAAAATCGACCTAATGAGAAATTTTAGATATCAATGACCCAGAAGTAGTGTAGATCCCGGGTAAGCCACAGTGCAATTCACATGGGTTTCGCTGCCTGGCAGATCCGAAAGAGGAGTCGTGAACGGAATCAGTTGCTCTATGTCCACTGTGTGGATTCCATTTATAGTCTTCGATTCTGTTATCAGTGAGACGTAACAGAATGTTCTTGGTGCATCCAAATATCTAGGTAAATTAATCAATTTGATTAAAACGCTGCACGTGGGCATGGAATCGAAGGTGCAACCATGTGAGTCGAATTCTGAATACTTCAACATTGTGGATTTCGTGATTCAAGGTTGTGTGTGAACCGCCGACCTGATTAGTTTAAACTTGGGTGCAGTGTTGAACGGTGCTCTTCGGAAGACTGTGTCCAAATTGAATGCCGCATAGAAGATCATCGGCTCAATACTGGACGTGCGATTACTTTAATTCGGTTTTGCAATCCGATTGATTTTACATGGTGTTATTGGAAGACGACAATGACAACGAGAGTGAACAAGAACCTCAACGACTGGCCACAGGTTAGTGAATGATGGATAGAAATTCAGACGGAATATTAACGCAGAATAGAAGTGGTCACTCATTTTTCACCCTTCTCGGACACAGGTTGCGGAATTATGCCTAGAATCCACTTCAATGTTGACATTGTCTATGAACGTTCAGACTTCAGCGACTCGGGTGGTAACCTGGCGATCGACCTCTTACTTAACCCCGAATTGTGAGCTCGCCCTTCCATATTTAGTGATGGGTAAGGATGTCTTGAAAGACGTGTCTGGAAAAATTGCGCGCTGAACTTAAAAACAATAAACGAGTGAAGAATGTGGGTGCTTCTCGTACGTTTTATCATTCAACAAGTAGATGAACTTCTTTGAGAATCAACCAAGCAACAAACCATTGACATTACGATTAAACGTTTGTGGATATCCAGTGTAGTAGACAAGTGGGTACGCGCTATACCCTCGTCCACTAACAATTTAAAACGCCTTTCCTGAAGAGCAATCGGAACGTAGTCCCAACAGGCATTGAACTAGAGAAGGCAGCGGGGTTTGGAAACAAACCGTATATTTCCAGCAATATTTGGAAATATGATAAGTAGTTAATTCTAGCCTAGTCTGGGACCAACGGCAACAACCAAAAGGAAAAGGAAGAGAAGCGCGAGATGGGCCACAGCCCACTCGGCGGCACTCAAACCGCGCCAGGAGAAAAGTGCGTGGAACCTTCGAGTGCGTTAAACAACGCTCGAAAAGGGTTCAGTTAAACGACCTTGAAGAATAGAATAATAGATGAGTCGTTAGGAAAAGAGCAAGCATTCGCTGCGTGCAATTAGTTGCACGACTGAAGAAAGTGGCACTGAGTTCATATCAGGCCTCCTATTGCAGGCATACAAAGAGTCATGCGTACAGAACAAACAAGCAGGAAAACACGGTTGCAGCCGGGATCCTTAGAGAAGCCACACGATCGCCGGTCACTACACAAGCCTCCCCCCAGAAGGGTGGCGGTAGGCAACCTTCGAACATGTAACCGGAGGTATCGACGTACGGGCCACCCCCTTGTGGTTTCGTTCATGGCACTCCTGATGCCATGATTAAATACACAAAAGACCTAAGACCACAAGGTCCCCCTCCTTTTGCTACTGCGCCAGTCTAGAGTGAAACTAACTCAACGTGGGAATAGTGTGAACTGCCGTACAGACTGATGAATGTAGCAGTGTGAATGAGGAAGTTACGTACTTCCGAGGTCGTTGAGTCATTACGCGTATGACTGTCGACGATGGCCTGTGTTCGCATGAGTGATGACCGTGGTGTGGCGAGCCTCACATGAGAAGGAGGCAGTCGCGAACCACACCGGTGATTATGCGTGCTGAGGCCTAATGAACGCGTGTATGTAGGGCGCAGAGCGGAGGGCGGTTGGGATTTTCCCTGGTCGATTTGCTTTTTGGTTTACTCCCCAGCGATGCGGTCGGAGTGTGTCAGTTGGGTGCTGACAGAGGCTCGACATAGGTAGCATCATTGTACCTCCTTCTAAGCCGCTAGGCTTCTACAATGCGAAAGCCCTGAAAGGTGCAAAGTGCAAGATGTACAAATGCAATCAGGATAAAAACGTCTGTCGCAGGCTAGAAGATGGGAGCTGGAGATGACTTCCGTTGAACGGTCTTCGAACGAGTTCTTCGGAGGTTCAGCAAACACGTTCAAGCGTTCCAAAATGTCTGAAATGTAGACAAACATACGGGGAGCGAGCAGTCTGAGAGAAATATGTAACTCACCCGGGATAGAAGTTGAACGTATGCCATATACCGAACGGTTTGTTTGTTTTCAAAAGGTTTTGCGATTTTTTTTTGAACGTTTTCAAAAGAACGATTTTTCATACCATAGTGACGCAGGTCAAGTTCCAGTGGATATACAGTAAAAGTGTTGGAACTCAACATGAAAATCTAAAAACTGGTTAGTGCGAAAAACCCTATGCGATGAACGCGCATAGGTTAAAAATCGATAAATGGATTAATGACAACGCCTAGGAATAGTACGCGATGTCTAAACAAGCGAGTATCCTCAGACAGGTCATGCGGATGGACGCTAATTGGACTGAGATGAGACAGATGGCGTAGGTTTGATGCCGGTAGTGCTATCCGTACAATCGTTTAGTGGAAAATGCTGTTGGCCTGGAGACATCCATGGTTTGCACAAACAAGGTGAATGATTCCTTGCAAACGTGCGCAAACAATCTCGTATGGCCTAGCAAAGCGTTTGATGTGGTGCTGCAAGTCCAATGAGCAGTGGAGATCGAAGGTGATTGTGCGCCAATGAGCAATCAGGAGTGACCATGCAGCGAGGACGATGATGCTAGTCGTGTTCCTCTTGCATTACCCGCGTTAGGTAGTGCTTACGACGTCGCAGAGTCCAATGCCGGCCGAGATGTGCCGTGGCAGAAAACTGCACTCGTATGGATGAGCGACAGAGATTGTCTCTGGGTCGGTCCTGAATGTTGAGGATGTCAAAACGGAAATGAGATGAGCAACAAGCTGGTACGTTCGATGAATTGACAGTGCCAGACACCTTATATAAGCGTTGAGATATCTGATCTCATCCCGGAACAACCTATCTAAGAGTGATGCTGTGGCAAGCGTTAGTGGTTTGAGCCGACAGGACGTTTAATCCGAGGTGTGTACCGTGCTGCTTACAACTGTAAGAGCTACACCTTTGGAAAGATGTCCGAGAGATGGCCGATAAAACCAGAGCTACCAGGTTTGTTGACCCGTGAATAATAAACTATACCAGATGCTGTCAGTGAGTCGACCGCAGTGTCGCAACAAGATTCGGGGTCAAGATAGGTCAGAAGAGCCGCGTTGGCTACTGAGTCCCGTGCTGGAGTAGGTTAAGCTGGCTGACGTTGTTATGTAAATGTGCGAGGAGACCAACATGAACTGGAGCGATTGAGTTTTCCGCAGAGGTGTTAAATAGCCATACGACTAACCAGCAATGGCGGCATGCACAAGAAACGATCTCGAATGTGATGAGCTTTGCAGCTATGCAACGATGTAAGCGGTGAATGGAACGGATGCAGGTGACAACTACCGAAAACCTACGAAAACGTTTGGGTGTGAAAGTTTGTCTGTCTGCTGGCGCCGGACTTATACCTATAGGTGATTATAATCAGATGCGCAGGTTGAGCAGGTGTCCATCGTTGGACGCATGGTTAGCAAATGGGTTAACCAGATGGGCGAGGATTATAAGTCGGTGAAATAACAGTGACCAGTGAAAATCGAGTATTACAGCACTATCAGTAAGCCTGTCTATAAGTTGCTGCCGCGCAAAAACGTATAAAACGACAAAAACGTGCAAAAGGTGAACGCTGATGAACCTAAGAATAGTGACAATAAACGACGCGCATAGTGAAACCGGTGATGTTACTAGAAACGAATGATGAACGCGCTTAAATGGGGGTCGTCGAATTAGCACACGTCGTATAGAATGAGGGACTCAATAAAAAAGAACAAACTCACCGACTTGTGTTGGGGGTACATGCAAAAATGCGCCGAAAAAAAGGGGTTCACCAATGTGTAATGGCGATGCAGGAGTGAAACGTTCAGAAAAGAAATGCTCACTAACAAGGTTCGCCAGTTTGTAATGGCAACTGAAGGAAAAGCGCTGAAAATATCATTACCGAGGTTCACCAATTTGCAGTGAACCGAACCACATTCGCTGCGTGCAATTAGTTGCACGACTGAAGAAAGTGGCACTGAGTTCATATCAGGCCTCCTGTTGCAGGCATACAAAGAGTCATGCGTACAGAACAAACAAGCAGGAAAACACGGTTGCAGCCGGGATCCTTAGAGAAGCCACACGATCGCCGGTCACTACACCAGGTTTAGCTCAGTAGACAACAGAAATGCGTTGCAGGTTGCTTTTTTACCAGAGCTAGTCTAATCTGCTGCCAGTGGTAAAACAGTTTGCGCAATCACTGTTCTATGCCGCATCGTGAAACGATACGTGTCTGTATGTTGAAGATGGTACCAAACTTGACCATTAATGAACAACACAATATCCTCAAACGTAACTGACACTTATTGTTAATTTATTCGCTACGAACCTGAATTTCCGTAATCGCGAGTCCCGCGCTGTCGTAACACGTGGATAGTTTTCTTGTGAACAAAAATAACATCACTGACAACCAGTTTTTTCTTATAATCTCAATGAAAAGCATCCGGTGAAAGTCATAAAAGAATTGTTTGCATTATTATGAGGCTGTCTGCTTCAAAACAAATATTACCGTTCTGTCAAAACTTTTAGTACCATGGTTAAATGGGCCCTATTATTTACAAATATGTATATATGTATTGAGCGTGTGCAATCTGTTTACGTACGGTCTTTTAGATCAGTTGTAAACTTCTTGCTTAAAATGGAACAGAACTGAATATCGAAGGTTTCTTCAAATCAAGCAGGTTCTGTGCACAGTTCTTTAATAGTTAACAACGATACACATTTTCCAACTGAACAGATTCTATGTACGAAGCCTAACTGTTAACAAGTGGCACAGTATTGAAGCAAAAAGTTGGTTTCGGCATTGGAGTAAAACACAATTAGTCGGTCATCATGTCAAAGGTGAAGACGCATTAGGGAAATGAATTTGTCATTGAGTATCTTCATAATCCTGCATATATATCTGTGAAATCACCGACATACCTATACAAGCTTTTAAAAAACAGCAGTGTAAATTATCATCTACGTGCTCCTGCTGAATCTTATTTAAGTGTCTTCACATATCACAAGTGATTCCAATTTACAAATCACCCGGAATTCATGTTTGATAATATGTTTGCGGTTTGTTGCTCAACTTTGTGTGATCAGTGGTGACAATGACAAAAGCTGCCCATTTTGACAAACTTTCAGTATGTGATGTGTACGAAAAATCCTAGATTGGCTTACGAGAAAGCGTCAACTGCCAACAAGAAAATTGCAACATTTTGACTGATACGTTTCGAAATGAAAGTGTAGTTGATAGATAATGACAATTTTTCGGCTACCGAACAATTCCTCCTCATTTTGTTGACACACAAAGCGTCACTGGAAGCTCGACTGTTTGTGAGGAACTCGTCAAAGTGGAACACATTTGCGTGATAGATACCCGGCAGTTTATCGCCGGTCCGAACTTACATCGTTAAGCCAACTACATAGCCAATTACTCGATCGGTATAATACTCGTCAAAAGCTAGCCACTCCTGGGGGAATCACACCTCATGTGAACGTTTGGGATAGAAACGTCGAAAGTTTGTCCGATTCTGTGAGCTTCCTCTATGTTAAATCATTCTGGAAATCGACCGCTAAGCTAATGGCAGACGAACAAGAACATCACTGGTTATAACAAAATACACAATCCCTGCTTACACATAACCGCTGACGATCCAACTTGTGTATACAATTTAGGGTTCACCAACCGGTTCACCCTTCGAAGCCGAGATGAATACATCGGGACACTAAGGAAATTAAGAATTTCAAAGTTTACGGTAGTGCAACGAAAAGTCATCGTTTGCATCCATACGACGTGAATTGTTTGCACAAACGGAGACAAGCACTGACCTGTACCAAATACTCAATCACCGTGCCAATCACATGCGCTTAATCTCCACGCTTGCCAAGACTGGTCAGCTGGTGTGCCAAAAACACATCTCAAAGAAAACATGCTACGCTTTACCAGAAGATACGGAGTAAAAATGAGCTTGGGATGCCAAACAAAAAGATATACTGTGTTGTTGTACATCGATCAAGGTATGTGTTGACTTAGTTGTAAAAAGAAATTTAAAAAACAAACCAGAATATGGATATGGTTCCATTAATTACGTCAATTTAGAGCCTCTGATTTCAAGAGAGATTAAATAACCCAGTGAGCTGTCTGTTCTTACTGTCCTTCTGTGATGATACACTGAAGACCGAATTGAGTACGGGATAATGAATGCCTGCAAAGTCGTCGAAGGAGGAAGGGTCGAATCGTGCTAACGAAAGAAGTTGTATCTAAGCTAGTGCATAGATTGTCGTGGGAGAATTGCGAGATACGAGGATATCGACGAATTAACATCGAATCCAGGTACCCCAAGGGAAGCAACATCGCTAAGAGTTAGCTGCACATGTATTAAAGAAAGCCAAAGAAAATAAATTTATATCAACCGTTTGTGTGCACGTCGATTAAGAGGGCATCACTGATGATTTAAAGCGGCGAAAAGTCGCGATTGTCCAGTTGTTGATTTTCGCAATGATTTCGCATATACAAGTACTACACATAACATGTAGGCATTTTACTTCGGCGTTGTGAAGAAATGAAACAACTGATCGATGAACATATTTATGAACGATTTGATTGCAGATTGAACGAACTGATCTATAGTCTCCATGTTGCTGCAACCTGGTTCCTCCTGGTAATTTCATTTATAACTATGTCATTCACACTACTGATTAGCCCATTGACTTTTACTAGTATTTACAATTCATTGTCATTAACAACAAATGAAATAGCAATTACCAGAATCAAACTTCGACACTCAGGATGTTTCGTTGGCAGCAGTTTTTCCCCCTACCGTAATTACGGTGACATGAAGATTTTGATATCAGACAGCTTCATAACGATAACACTTGCTGTCTGATCGTGTGATATAGCACAGGACAGAGTGTTAATTGATTGAGAGAAGAATAGTAGTTTTTAGTCCATAACAGATCGCTGCAGCAAATCGAGCTCAATAGTTCGATACTTTGCATACTACAAGAAAGCTTCTAAAGCCTAGTAGAAATTCGAATGATAATCTGAAGAATTTCCTACTTGATATTTTTGGAGGGTTGGGTCAAATCTAATTCGTTTATCCCCGAATAATGTTTCACTAAAATGACACCTTAATACTTCATAGCAAACTGGCCACTAAAAGTTTGAAAATGGACAATTATGAATTGGGCAAAATTCGGAGCAAAATTCATTTGATTTGACATTTTTCTATATAATCGTTCAGAGTGTTGATGGAGTGAAAGTAACCGGAACTCGTAGTATGTGTGTGTAACATTATGTCGACATATATGTGGAATGCCTCACACATAAGAAACATACAGTTCTCTTCTGCCATCTCAAAAAATTTTCTACATCGTATAACTATCTCATACTGCGTAGCATGCTTTCTCCAAAATCTGTATTGGTTGATTAGCAAACGTGGATAAGAATACATAGACAGCAGATGAAGATTATTGTAATGTTGGCTGAACTAACAATGCTGACTCCGTTGGAAGCAGTCTATGAGGTGTTGGTTCTCGAGTTAACTGATACCTGTGTGGATGTGGATTTGTGTGTGTTTGTGTGTGACAATGACTTGCACTGACACACACAATGTCAGTGCCGTTCGCGTGGGCATGCCTAACGTTTTCTGCTCTATTTTTGGGGTAACCCGATTCAGTTGCGTCAATTCACATCTTATTAGGATGCATTTCCAGCTTCAAACAATATGGGTTCATTTTTTTAAATATTTTTCATTTCCGATACCGCGTAGCTATTTCCACATCAGGTTTCCAAATGGACGACGGAATCCACACGGTTCCTGGACTAACCTAGCTATCATCATCGGTTTTCTCGCATGTGAAGTTCAAACGAAGAGATGACTGACCTATGGATCGATCACCATCCGTGCGTTCAGTGATTATGAGACAAACAGAAAACGAAAGGAGGTTAAGACAAGAGGGACGTGAGACCAACGATGGAGTAGTTAGGTGCGGCTAACCCATCGACAGATGTCCTTGACAGTTAACATTTGGCGGCATCCGGTCTGGATTGGTTTGTTACTCTGGTCGAAATCTGAGGGCGCCAGCGAATATCATTCACCACAGGCGGCTGCTGCTGCACCACTTTTTGTTCCACTCACAAAACAGATATCCAACAAAAAACCCGAAAGAACGTTGTGTCCAACTGCTTCGTGTCCAATGCTGATAAACTAGTATAAAGATGATACGCTTGTCTCTCGGAATATAGGGCTTCCAGTGATAGAATATAAACTGGTAAGAAAAATACTGAAAATATAAGACATATAATTGCACCCTAAAAAGAATGATGTATAAAAACGAAGATTTAGTGCCGAACCGAACAACAACAAAACACTCACCATGCACAGTTGTGGTGATTGTCACTGAACCTATTTCTCACTACTGTTGTTTTATTACATTGCTGACTATAAGTTGCACAATTGCGCTCGAAGGATAAATTACTTGTTTTGCCTAGTTCGGTTGTTATTACTATTGCGTCAAAGCTAGATCTAGGGTTGAGCCAATTCAACTGCTTCATTTCGGTATTTCTGGAACCATCACAATTGGTGTCGCACACTTCTGTAAATTTCTACGATGGATTCCTGTCCACTTGAAATTCTCAATATTCATAATTCGTCGAAAGGAATCGAGGACTATTTAGAACGCTTCGAAATATGGTGTCTCACGGGCAAAGGGCTTAAAGTGGAAAAGAAGGCCGCTCACTTCCTCACCGTAATGGACAAAGATGCGTACAGCTTGGTGAAAAACTTGTCATTTCCCGATTCACTGATTTCTCTTTCTTACGAATCCTTAAACAAACTGCTGCTTTCACATGTCCAACCCGTAAACTTTGAAGCAGCTGAACGAGCTAAATTTCACACGCTCGTGAGAAAGGAAAATCAGGATATCAGACAGTTTATTTCCAAGTTCAAACTCAAGCTGCTCTGCGTAATTTCGAAGACCAATTACAGACTCAACTCCTTGACCATTTGATTGCTGAAATAAATTTGCGTGATCTACAACGGAAGTTTTTACTACTTCCGAATTCCAACTTCCAGTCAGCTAGAACACTATGCGAGCATTATCAGGATGTCAAAGCTGCTATGAAAGATGAATCGATGGTTTTGTACAATAACAACGTGAGACGATCAGAAGGTCAGCATAGGCGTCTGTCCGAAAAGGTAAATACTGGAAGTGCAATATATGACAGTCATCCTGCGCCCCATCCGTATGCTACCCGTCAGTTGAACGACTGTAAGTCATGTGGTAGCAAGCGCGTTCAATTCGTTTGCCATAGTTCAAAGTATTCTTTTACACACTCCTGTTGTGACGATGATAACTTGAGTTCTGACTTTCAATTCATTGCTCTTACTGTGATTTCTACTAATTCCTTTGATTCTACGCACCATATAACACAATCGTTCATTGTTAAAGATGGTCTCCAGCATTCTTTCATTGTTGACACTGGTTGTATTGAATCTTTCATTTCTGTTGCTTGTATGAAGCGGCTGGAACATTCTGTTATCCTGAAACCTGCTAGCATATATGCTAAGGGTATTACTGGACATGCTTTACCTGTTCCTGGCGGAAGTGAACTTTCACTCACAGATGTGCAGTCCGTCACTTATTCATGTTCATTTTTTTGTCAATCCTGGATCGTCTATTATCGATCTTAAGTGTGTGAAGATTTTGAAGCTCTCTCTTATATTGTCCGTTTACTCTCCTGAGACTGGATGCTCCGTTTCTGAGTTTGTTTCAGATTTGCAGTCAGTTACTGAAAGAGTATCTGCAACCAAGCCGGCGTAGATAAGAACTCCTGAACGTGTGGAAAAGAAGCAACGTCAACACTACTGCCCGGACTTTCATTTGAACTGCGGAGGATGTGATGATTGTCACTGAACCGATTTCTCATTACTGTTATTTTATTACATTGCTGACTATAAGTTGTACAGTTGCGCTCGAGAGATAAATTACCTGCTTTGCCTAGTTCGTTTGTTAGTACTATTGCATCGAATCTAGCTCTGGGGGTGAGCTAAGTCAACTACTTCATTTCTGTAGTCCGGGAACCATTACAACAATGCACCGACAAGACTGAATAGAAGGAAAGGTAGGAGACCACCATGACCCAGGTTTATGAAAAGGGGAGCGCGTATTTTGCCGAGTGGAGACGGTCCTTGGATCACACATATGAAGAATTGGACATAACTGGAAGAGTTTACTTGAACCTATCGCACTGGTCGTCCTCTCGTCGACGGTGTACTATGACTGTGTTGATGACCAACTTGTCCGAGACGGCTAGCGCAGATGCAACTGCATTCATTGCAACGCTACCAAGATTTTGCTTACCTACTTTCACTTAACCGTATAACAGCTAATTTGGAGTCCGGTCGTTGCCCAGTCTTTGAACGTGACTTAGCTAACGAAGCCCACTGAGTGTCGGTATGGCTTTAATCCTGCACATATCTGCTTGCCAAATTACCTGTGTTCGCAACCATGACCGACTACCGAACACGCAAAAGGGGTGTTAGACAGTATACATGGATGAGGCCTAGATAGCGTACATTCCGCTGACACAGTGCCAAAGTTTCACTATCGTAGAGCAGCGTAGACAACACTACTGAAAGGTAGAAAAGTAGCCTAGTGATCGTCTTCAAGCTAAGATTCTTCCAGACATGTCTTTCATAAAATCCAAACTGAGCACTTGCCTTCGTCACGTGGGCTCGCAACTCGTGGCCAACGAACAGATCTTCCGACAGACTGATATCTCAGTAACAGGAGTTTGTGTCGCTATCGACAATGTCTCCACTGAGGCGGATTCCGGGCGTAAACATAATACATTTGCCCGGAAAAAGCTGAAAGGAAGAAACTTTGTTACCTGCGTTGACGAAGAGGGCATAGATGGGCTGGTTGGGTTCCTGACACTTCTCTTGAATCTGTCGAGCAGCAAATACCGAGTCAATCGTATTGTGTCCTCCTTGAAATCTACACTGCTCCTCATGAAAATTGACGTCTAGAACTTCCGCACTGACTCGGCTCAATAGGATGTTTCCTAAACCCATTCCTGAACAACTCGACAAACTGATACCCCGGTAAACTGCGTTCTTTCCGTCTTGCAGTTGTTCTATAGCTCTCTATGCCCCTGCTAAGCTCACAGCGAGAGCAAGTAGGAAAGCAACTTTGTTGTGGCCGGTTGTTCACGGCCTTCCAATCAGTGGTAGCAGGATGGGTTAGTGTGTTATAATAGCGTTTGCATCGGACTTTCAGGACGTCCTACTGTTGGGCGCAGAAAAATCCGAAGTCCACATTGATTAGTACTTTGGCAGACTGTATGGATGGATCAGAAATCGGTTTCATCGAATCGTAGAAGTCCTTGTGTTGTCGGTGGTCAATGAAGCCTTGTATCAGCCATTCTCGGTTTCTCTACCAGTCTCCCTTGATTCCGCGGGGTGACGGCGGTCCCTCCGAAAGCTGGCTGTTTTGAATTTATAGTCGAGGTCCATTTTGAAAATAGCGAACGCTGCATTCTTATCTCGTATCTAGCTGGGGAAAGCCGTACTCTTGTCTTCGAAACAACACAAGCGTTTCTTGCGCTGAATACATACCATCTCGGTGGCTGCTGATATGTTCTGTTTCTTGAGGTGCTGTCTCACGTCATCCGGGGTAATTAATACGGGGGCGTCTTTCAGAAGAGCAGCAACTGAACGTTGAAAAGTTTTGGGTTCTCCAATCGTTTAAAAACCGAGTTCCGTCGTTGTCCGTATGATCTACAATAAACGGACCTGCGGACTTGAATAAACAGCTTGGTCCAGACCAGTCTGTGTCCCGTGCCACATTCAGTCGTGCGCATCACTTGCGTGATGTGCACTTCACGCATGTCACTCTGTCGTAAGATCAAGAAAGCAATCAAATGTTGATGACCGCATTCTGTGTGAGTCAGTGTAAGGATATCGTTATTGTTGAGGTGGAATCAGGTGTTTCTTACATCTAACTCGTAAGTGACACACACGTCATCACTAACTGAACCAATACCGTATGATCGGATGACTCTGGGCCACGCCGTAGAGTCGTAAGTCATCGTCACACTGAGTTTCCCCCATCACCAGCTGTCGGTCATTCATCGGTATCTATCGAACGGTGGTGGAGAGCTTATATTAAACCTGGTCCTGTTTATCATTACATATCTCACTTTATCCCGAGCCTGGGGAACCATTTTACATGCTGCCTGCCTGACATGATCGATTGTGTCAATGTGACCATCGTGTCGTCTGCTGCAATTCACTGAGTTATCTGGGTACGCAAACTGATGAAATGGTTTATAATTAACGTTACCAAAAATACATCCAGCATACGACTGTCATAAAAAGAGGAACGATGGTTGGTTAATCTCTGAAGGTCACTTGTAAGGAGGATTAGGTTATGCTAAAAACGGGATTCAATGGCGGTGCGCTCAAACCCTGACCTTATTAGGTATGGCTGTTTGCAGCAATGATCTATAAATCTGTAGTTGTCCGTGATCTTTGTTTTGGTCATTCCGCATGTGACTGTACTGTCTGTCTTCGTCACCAACGACATAAAGAATCGTGAACCAACTGTATTCATTTGGCCTGTATTTCGGTGGGATTAATTCGGTTCAGACTGACGAAGGACAAATAGTTCGCTTTGGTGCAGAAATAGGATATTTGAATAACTATTGTTAGGTACCATTACATCGTTCCTGTAACTAACTCTTCACTTATCTCAACGGAACTGTTAATCTCTACGGAGATGTATTTGGATCTTATTACAAACTGAACACGTCAAGCAAAATGCTTTATGTGTTATTAATAACCACAACATATGCAACCTAGTACTTTATGGGTTCCTCAGATAACAGTTTATTGGTAACATACTCACCTGACGAGCGATATAAAATAAGCTGCAAAATTTAATAAAGATGCTGGACTTAAGTAACATAGATGATACATCACAAACTAGTGATCAGTGTATATACATTCCTTATAGGAGTGTACAAGCAAGACTACGTGTGAGGTAATAACCGGTGTACGAGCCCCAATGATTGGGATGTTTGGGACGCAGACAGGCACGGATGGATTTAAGTAGTGGAGGAAAATTGCATACCTTATAACAGTGCTGTAAATATTGATCTCACTGAATAATTTAGGCAGTTGGGATGGAAATCACCGAGATGTGCTCGGAACGTAACTTCATAAAATGGTTGTTAGGTAAGTTCCGGTCATTAAGGTTCCTTCAGACGACTTCTCAGAAAGTATGTGGCCAAGTACGTATAACCTATCAGCATGACTGACAGCTTGACCGCTTTCATTGTTTATTCAAGCTGCCACGGACGATTATCTTGTAGCCCAGTGACTCCAGATTAACATCCGTCGGTTTCCGATCAAATTCCTGTATGGAAGGTAACAGCCAGTAGATCCCAAATTTAACCACTGCCTCGGAAACAAGGCCCACCAAGGTCCGTAACTCACTGCATGGCCAAAGTATTTGCCAGAAAGTACCGTAACTCTTTTCAAAAAGGCGGAAACTTATGATAATATAATTATGTTTACTGCATCGAACTTAACTAGACATTAAACAAAATTGAACCAAAGACCAAAGAGTAAACAGATACGATGGTGTCTAATGCGACTAAGTAGCAAACTAACGCGCAGACACGAGTCGAAATACTAAATTATGGGCCAGTTAGCTTGGTAACTGGACGAAATCCTGAAACGAAAACTAAGCCGGTCGTCTGGTAATAAAACACTGTAAAAAAAAATAGATAATGCTCGAAGACAAGCAAAAGTGAACCGGTTTCAAACCCAAGAAATCTCAATCCATGAGATTACAGCAAACTCTATATTCGGACCAAATTTCCATAGTTATTAGTTAACGCGAATTATATTGCCTTACACCATACAAAAATATTAAACATCATATGCAAATGAATAAATGACAACTAATCGTATTTCGCAACAGTCACATTTGTACGCAAGCACTTATGCATAGGCATTAAGAAAATTTGTGCGCAAGCATCTATTCACTTTTCATTCAATAAATACAAAAGATACAATAAAACTCAAAAAGTGAAGTTCACCAGATTCACTTTCCAAATGTGGAAAACTTTGATCATCTACAGTAATCTGATATACATCAGGACCAAACTTGATTGCTACCCCGAAAATTATCCAGACTTTCTTTCTTCGTTAAATGTTGCAATTGAGTAGCGATGTTTGTACCGGTCCATATACCATGATGAGCTCATTAATTCAACATAGGTTTCGTTATTTCACGATGAGTAATCGTGTATTTTTCAATGTTTGTAAAATCTAAGCAGGGCATTCGAAATTGCCACGTTCGTGTATTAATGCAGTATTGCGTGTGGTTCAAGCAACACACCAAGCAACCACACAGATGACCGACATCTGGACGTGATTCATTATGCTCTGGCAACCATAACCCCTGAACTGATGTCCTTGTCAATACAGACCATTTGACCCAATTCAGAACAAATCACTCTAACCCTCGCATTGATTACCTCATCAGGCACTATCTTACGCAACGCAGATTCGTACCCACGGATCATCAGATTTCCGATTGAAAAGTCTAGACATTTATTTAGATACAATGACGAGCAACCGTCTCCATACGATTGTAAAAAAAACCCGGAATTACCTTCGCACAAATCATTTTGCAAAGTAAGCAATTTTACAGCGAATCACTTCCTGTCACATGCATCAAACATAATCAATGCTGGTGACATTACCAAATCTGGAACCTAGTCATTCGTTGAATCAATACTCTAATCAGGGGTGTAATCGTTTTCTGAAATGATAGTTCATCGATGTGCTTGTTGAAGGTGTTTCACATCAAACCTGAGCTATATAAGTGAATGTTAGAACATTTATGCGTGCTTGTTTCTTATAGGTTCCGATCAGTCAAATTTCAGCAACAGCTTCAACAAGCCAAGCTCGACATGGGAAGAGCGTTGAAAATATCTTATATTGTCATCGTTGTAGTTGCGGCCATTTTGGGAATAGTTGCCCTAGGACTCAACCGTAATATAAGCAGTAAGTTATTTTTAATATTTACAGTCTTTTAGGTCTAATTTCTTAATAGTTGTCTAATTTGCCATTTTAAAATGTTTTGTAGAACTTTAAATGATGTCAAAGAGGCATAAGCCACAACAGTATTCATGTGCGTCACATATTAAAGAGCTACTTGACTACCTGATACTAAACATCCAAGACAATCAACATATAAAAACCGATCAACTGGTGTATTTGCCTTGAAGGTTATTTTTATAATAGTTCTAGTAATGTCTTTGTAGAAGTTTTTCAGAGCAAGTGCATTTTTTAATTTTCTGTGTTTAGATTGTTCCGTCTGTCTCACCGATCACTGAACTTAAAACGCCGCTGTTACATTTCTGTTGATTTTCAGATAGTTCTCAGCTGGGTAGCCGATTCCAATGCCTCGTTGCATTCAACATTATTGCCGTCCTACTGCTATTGATTGGTGCAATACTCTACCTTGTAGTGATGTTCGTAGAAGAGGCCGCCAGTAGAATCCTAATGATCGTTACGTTCACTCTGGTTGCTGTTGGACGTGAGTATTTTTCGTTAACTCCGTTTTAGTTTTTTGCGATTTTTGGGCAGCTTTAGTTTGGCAATACTATTTTGTTTCGTAAATGGACTGCTGTTTTCCTGGCTGTTATCATTAATCTAACAGTTGCATCATAATGGTAGTTGTAGTTGACGATTTACAAACAGACTACACGTCATTCCATGGTTCAACAAGTGTTCTTCAAATAAACAGAATAAACATGATTTACTGTTCACATTTACGTTTGCGGATGCTAGTTATAACCAAACACTTTTCCGCTGTCGTAATGCGAAAAGCTTAGTTGGTAATTTTCCATCAGGAAACACCAGATTTGCCCCATCACGCGTCAGAGGTGTTTTACAATATTAACACTGGTTTAAGTTTAGGACGTAGTGACTCATAAGCAGTGTTTTTCTACGTTCATGGTTATCGGATCGTACGCTGCAATTTTTCCCCTGTATTGATCGAATAAAATGTCCTTAATAAATTCAACTTGCTCAGTTCGAATCTCATTGTCATGCGTTTTTATTTACGGTTTTATCTGCTGATTCTTTTTGGGCTTCATGATCAATCAGCGCTAGTTAGACAGCTTAGAACAAAGACCGCTAATTATTAAGTTTTATTCACTGATTTTCTAAACCAGCTGAGGGAAGAAAAATAGGTCAGTGGTGTATGCAATGTTCAAGATAGAATTTCAGACAGGTTAGAAAAACGAAGACGGTAGTCAAATATATAATAAGCATATAACAAAAAAAACTTTTCTTCGAATAATTCACCGAAATTGATAGATGCTAGTATTAGCAGTAAATGACGAGTAACATTGGGTGTTTCTTTCCAAGAGCTGTAGTACGGGAGGTGAGTTGTAACTGGAGCAATCGGAGTGTCAATACGAACAAACTACATTAACGATACTATTTGTTTTTTTGCACCAAGTGAGCAAGAATCGATCACACTTTATGGTTTCAGCATGCCCAAGGCTTATTGTAATCTACAATGATGGTAAACGTTAATTTTAAATATATTTGTGTTACGTATACATCAGCCATGTGACAAAACCATAGGGGTTTGTGGCTGCCTCTTATCCATTTATACATTGCTCCGGTGACAACATTTTATCGATTATCTACTCCAATTTCAGTTGTTTGTTACATCATTGCCTGTGCTTGTGGATCCGTTGGGACAACCTTCCCAGAATGGCTTTTATCAGCACTTTGGGCCTGTTTGGCAGCAGTTGCCCTGGAAATAGTGCTGGCTCTTTTCAATTCAGACGAATGAAATTTTTATCTGTTTCAACAGCACGATTTTTATGGTGATTTGAAGGCAGCTAAGAATAAACTAACAAGTTACCTACAGAGGTTTTGCGTTTTGTTCTCTTCATATACCAAACAGTTGGGGAAAACACCGCTCAGGCGTACCAATAACATTGATAGTAGTATTAATGGTAATGTAAAAGTCAGGAAATTTCAGTTTTACCTTTCTTGTCTAGAAATGTATAGAAGTATGCGCACCAGTATCTATCGGTATATACATGAACAGATGGAGTTCAGCTGATTGTTCACTCGAATCTGTACATCTCAACTTGACTTTCGTAGACCGGACCCAATCCAGGATCCGAACTTTATGATGGTATCTTAATTTTGGCTTTATCGGCACCACAAATTTCATTAGCTGGTCCACCATTAGAAGGTGTAATGCAATGTCATCGTGGATCGAATATTTTTCACGTGAAATCAATTTGTTCATTGACACATCAAACCTGGTCGGACCGAGTGTATGCATGCGATTATTAGTAAGGTCTGAATCAAGGGGGAAATGTTCTTAACTCTTACCGAGAGATAATGTAATCACGTCGTTTAAAGCATAGGAAGGTTAATTGATGGTCGCAAATGGAATCATATGTGAAATATTTACATGACACCAAGGAGGACTCTCATATCCAACTAACTAACCTAGTTTTACGTCACAATAATTATCAATGAATTTGCTACTCAGTGAAATGGACACGGAACTAAAAATATGGCGAGGTTATTGATTTGAATATCATGAGGCCTTTCATAATTCTGTGATAGAATAAGATAATCATTATGGATAGTTCAAATCTTGGGATTCGTCTGTTTATAGTCTGTTAATTTATTATGTGCGTGTTATAATACACAACGTCAAGGGTTCTGACTGTGAGTCGGCATTTTTAACCAGGTTGTACACCGATTTAATCGTTATGTTTCTCCAAGCTAGATGAGCCGGACTGTTGTTCAAGATAGCCAGCAGGATTGTTTTCTACTAGCTAGATCCCAGGGTCTCGTCCTAACTTAACTGGTTTTTCTGTTGACCCTCACATGTAGGTGTACGGTGGCGAAGTACGCCGCAATCTCGATCTCAGAAGAACACGGCTGTGCATCTAACAATGTTATCCTCTACATAATTATCGACCAAAATAGATTGGTAGCTAGTATTCGGGGACTCCCGGAGGCTCTATGGTTTCCTTCTGGATTCTCACAACTCAAGAAAGAATCACAACAGGACAATTGCAGGGGAATGGGCCCCATCTTAGCGGTCATGGAAATTCTTAACATCAGATTCAGAAGATGGTGTGAGTCAAGGTGAAAGTAATAAATCGAAGGCAGTCATGTACCAAGTACATGCACGAAAAACAACTACCGGTCATGAATGCAGGTTTGATACAAATAGATAAATTTGAACAAAGCTGTAAGAAGACGGACAGTGGTAGATACTGGCATTTCGTATTGCCTCATTAGTACCAAATAACAATAACCAGGACCATAAATATGACACTATTGTGGTGGGGGTGAAGAAATAAAATAGCAAATTAGGTAGAGAACAACAACACAAAACTATTAGATCCATGGGCGTCTAAGATTTACAAGTAATTGTTTGTGTACACACAGTTCTGATATGAGACGACTAATCGCGACCGCCTTTACAAAACACAGGAAACACGGACTAGCGTAGCGCATTAAAATTCTAAATATTGATTAGGGATTAATCCGGTGTACGGTGGCCAACATGTGTGTGGCGATAGACAAGGTCGGAAGTTTGCGTGATCCTGAAACGAAGGAAGTAGACTGCGCAGTCATATCTTGAATCCATTTCGGCAGATGTTCCTTCATTCTAGAGTTCAAGCACCGATCGGTTCTGTCAATGTAACATTTGCTGTATTTACACAAAAGTTGATAAATACAATGTGAGTTATCGTCAATAGGTTGCTCTCCCTTTATTGAGGGTAATGGCAGCTTACGAGTTCGATCAACGACCACGATTCCAGTCGCACTTTATGCTCGCTTAATAGAGGCGACGTTGTTGTTTGAAGTGAACAAGTGACGACTTTGAATGATAGTTCAATATGGATTGTTTTTTGTTGTTAAAGAGGCAATATGAAATGCCAGCATCTACTACTGTCCGTCTTCTTACTGCTTTGTTCAAATTTAGTAAGGGAACCAACTGTTACAAATAGATAACTTATCCTCTGTTTCACTATCTGTCTACCCCGGTCTACTTTGAAGTAGGTATTCTGTCGACTCTATCGAACAGTCTCGACAAAGTGGGACTGGCTGTTGATAATCAATTCGTCAGATGCAAATACTGTCCAGTTTCCTGTATGTTCGAGATTCCGTGGTCCTACTGCGCTGTAACAGCTGAGATAGAATGTTTCACCTCAGTCTCATGCTGATGGATAGGATGATGGAGAAGCGTGTGAGTAGCGAACTATCGGCTAACTCGGGGTGAAAATCAGTAGGGGAAACTAGAAAAGAAAAAAATGTAAAAGTAATTTGTCCATTCAATCAATTGTGAAAGAGTCTCGGAGGAAATGAACTAGACGGAAGTTTTGTAACTTACTACAAGATGCCTTTGATCTATCCATATCGGCAAAAGTGAAAAAAGTCAACCAGTGAATCAGTTTTGAATCTGCTGATCATTTAGTTCAAATTCTTTTGTCACTAACAGTGAACGGCGTACCAGTTAGAGTCGAGACTAAATTAAGATTAGGCTATCTGTCAAGTAAGTACTCCACTGGTTCTCACACTGTCTAGCAGATCTGGAATAATGCAGATTCTCTATAAAATGCTTCTTATCTGCGGAGTATATAGACGGTAAGTAAGGCTTAACCGTTGGGAGATCACACGATTATCGACGCATTTCCAGGCGGTTAACAGGTGATGAGAGAATTATCATAACAGCTAAATATACTGATATGACCAGAACTTGACCAACTGATGGAAACCTCTGAAGAATATCTAATAGAATTGATTGAATACTGAAGAAGCAAATGTCTTGCTGTGATAGTTTATGCATAAACAGTGGACACCGATACTGACATGGTCTGGATCATCGTCATCAGTGGACAAAAGCTTGCACCATGTATAAAAACGTACTTAGTAAGATTTTTCAGGCTGGAATGCCCTTGAAATTTTCCGACGTAATAAAAAACAGACCATTTGGTAGGGTTCGGCGTAAGATTCCATGCGTCCTAGACACAAATTTACAACTTAAACCCTTCCGGGTCTCTTAGAAACCTTGAAATCGTCGACCTGTTAGCTCGTATAAACGCACCGTTTAATTACAGAGTTAATTTGAATTTCTGCAAACGATTCAATAAAAGAGAGAGCCAGTAGTACACTTCGGGAACAATAAAACTTCCCTAATGAAATGCCTCAACATTTTTGAAGGACTACACCAGCAGTTTTATATCATAAGATGACGAAAGAAGGTATGATTAGTGAAGAATCAAATTCTTCTTGATTATCGTCTTTGTTATAGTCGTCTAAGTGACTAAAGTTGTTGCTCACATTTCAGATAAAACCATTTTATATCAGTGTGGTGAGTTCTGATGGTTGAGAACTCGATTTTTTAACAAACTCACGTTTATGCAACTACAGTATAGTTGTTGAGGTTCAGTACAGCATTTTCTGTAAAAAATTTCAATTTTTCGGCCTATTTTCCATCGAATGTTGTTTCATTCAGGAAAATTGTTAAGCATCACTTATGGTGAGCCACTTCTAATTCACCTACTCATTAGCCTAGCTTTAGGTTATTGTCTTTTGAATCAGATTACAAATTTAATAGTACTCTACTTAAGATACAGGACAGATGAAATAATAACGAAATATTCAGGTATCACCAGTTCATCTTTTGTGAACCAGATGATTGCTTGTGAGACAAATTGAAGGAAACGAAATATGATATCAATAAGTAAATGCTGAAACTGATAAATGCTTCGCTGTCTTGAATTTATAATAATCTCTCATACTAGTTTGTTTACTTCATAGGTATTCTGCTTAGATAGGTTCCATTCATTGTTCTGCTTCTTGACGGCATGACTAGGTTTCATTTCACAACAACAATCAGCTTTCACACAGTTTAGCTCTACACAGTTCAGTTCTACATCTCTTAAAGACATTCAAATAGTCACCAGTCTAGTTACACCCTTGTTTGTTGCAAACCACACGATAAATGTCTAATTACAGTTTTGCATCTACTTAAGTCTACATAAATAGATTCATCATAGTCCGTGTATCGTATGTATGTCATCATCATCATCATCGTGGACGACAGTATTCTGTGTACACTTATTCTACAATTCTTTAATCGCCCAAAACTTCCAATATAACGCTCCATCGTAAGAGAACAAAACATATTCCACATTTTCTGTGGGGTAGGGTATATGCAAAACTTAAACGTAAATTTTATGGGCACCTGGATATGAACCAATTTACAGTTGTCATAGGTGATAACATAGTTTGGGTGAAAATTATTATTGCCGAAGACGTTTCAGCAATAAAACGCGTTGAGATAATGGAATATAAGTAGTAAAGTGATACGGGCCAAAAAGCAAGGAGCTCATAATGAGGGCAAATATTGAGGCTGATTTTCATATCGGTTTATCAAACAAATTTGAGCTATTATTGCATGGCTTAGAACGTCCGAATAACACATGGTTGATGCTTTATTTTCTACAAGTCTGACGAACCTGTAAGCTATTTCTATCCCTTCGGAAAACAGCAAGTACGGATTTTGGTCACCCCGACGTCTTCGATACTCCAGTGGGTAAAGGACGCAAATTTCAAGGTGAAACGAAACTGGTATGTTTCAGAGACTTATTGTGATTCCCGTCGCGGTTCGCTGGATACACTTCAGTATATTCGTATCTCTCATAAAGTCGGAATAATATACCGATTCAGCCCTTGCTAGACTCTGTGAACAGCTAAAAAGTCACCTAGCCAGTAGGAATTTTAGTTTCACCACGTCATGATTCATTCTTCAACTTTAAAATGATGACCGGATTTCCGCACCCCACTGATCCGGAATGATGTGTTAACTAAGAGTATCAGGAACAAATATGCCAGACGGGTCAAGTGGAAACAGTCAGACGTAAGGCTGTTATACTTACTAGGTTAAGAGTTTCATTGGTGATTACTTAGGAATACTCGGGTAGATCATAAGGACATGCAACATAAATGTCTGTAAAACTACAGCACAGTCATCTTACTAAAAATGGAAGTCAGAATACCACCGTTGAAAAAGGATATCGACTGCCCAGTGTTTGGTTGTGACCACCGATCTAGCACCAGGGTCATTCCAGCATATGATGTAGCTTTAAATGCATCTGCTTTGTGCAGTAGCAACTAGAATCAGTTGAGAGTATCCTATTCACAGGCAAACCGCTCACCGCCATGGAAGTCAGACTTTTAGGAGAATGGCCGCGAGTGGAGTCTTGAAGATTGCTTTACCTCCTATTATCTCACAGGTCGGATTTTGAATCAATGACTCAAGGTGAAATCTCCCAAGCCAATGTTCTTTCGCTTTGTAACCGACCAGGAATTAACAGAAGGTATCTTTCTATCACCAGTGATACTTACCAGCCGTTACTATTTTCCTGTTCTGTGATGCTCTATAATATTTTCTCCACTCGCTTTCGCTTGAGGTAGGCAGTTGTTTTCTAGAGCCATGAAAGCTGATCAATATTGAACCTTTTTACCACCTACACCGTCTGAAAAGTAGGTCAGCATACTGATTCGGCGAGTACAGACCGTAGGTCTGGGGTCTGATATTTGTTGCACCTCATTGAAACAGATATGACGTTGTGACGGATATATTCATTTGAACTCGTCTTCGAGCTATTGTTGGTCCAAGCGCTTCATCCTTGCGGCCACGGGTGACACCGAACCTAAATCTCCTGGTCAGTGCGGAGTGGGAATCGCAGTGAGTTCCAAAACAGATTGATGCTTGCCCAAATGGATCTCAGTGAACAGTTGCTCGCACACTGTCATTCACGGTGTATCGCTGAAATTACGTTAACTCAAGTCAGAGGGTGCTAACGATGTGTTCTATCGAACTGTCGTGGACTTTCTGGCGGAGACTAGACAGTCAGACACAATCGCATTGGCAAATGATTTAAGTGCTCCATTTTGTCCCCTTAAACAAGAAAGTGAGGTTGGTATGTTTGGCACCATTATGTCTAAGAAATGATAGTGATGAAGGACTGTTTTATGTATGTACCCCGTCACATTTGGAGTACTGCTTGGTCATGTCTGGTGACGCGGAGAGCATCATGTGCATCTCCCCCATGAATGCAGACTAATGCCAATGCAGCCATTTACAGGTGGCACCGTTCAACAGAAGACCATCGGGCATTTTCGAGTAAATTTTATTTTCACCGTGGTCATGCGCGGATTCAAGCACTTTAACGGGCATAAATCCTACTAAATATAAATCAGATATATCACGCGGTAGTGACGTACGAACTGCCTAATGCGACTCAGGTGTGCATTTTGGGCAAATCTCAACTATAATAGCGTACTATAGGGAAGTCCGTTCCAAAACATTTGCTCATTTGCAGCCAGTCCAATGAATAAACGTGGCTCCACTTCACCCACACTAAATATGATAACGGAAGTCGAGAACTTAAATGTTAGTCGTCTGACACACCGCGCACTCTCTGTCAATACTGTTGCTGACTGGTGTAAGGTGCGAAGTGGAAAGGCGATTGCCTGGCGTAGAGAAATGAAATCGTTTACGAAGAGGTTGACCACTGTAGATCGGGTTCGTCTTCCGAACTAGGCTCCTCGTGACTCACAGAGTCGATGGCTGGAAATGTTTAATGAGGTGGTTGTTAATCGTGCTCAGTGGCGTGAATGTTGTCGTTGTTTGGCCGACTTGTCTGGGAAGTGAGTGCACTTAGTGACACGGGACAGTGATGCCGTCTTCCTTTCACCTACAGCTCGGTTGTTTGGTTACAAGATGTAGGCACTTTGATGCTGAATGTTCGGTATGTTAGGTTCCTTCCCAACCCAATCTGTTTTCTTATGTCTTTCTGTACAGTATTTGATTTTCATCCTTTGTGGTTGTGTGACAGTTAAGCATCAGTGTGAACCACTGATGTATTGTTGTCTATAGTGAGGTTAAAATGCAAAACCACTAGAAGTTTGCGCAAAGACTGAGCATCACTTGGACAAAAATCGAAAGAGGTGGAACAGGCCATTACGCTATTGCTCCTTGTTCGTTGTTGCATTCGGTATCCAGTCGATGTAAGGGATTGCATAACTGAAAGTAGATGGTTTACGTAACATCAGTCAGGCGCGCCGAGTTCATAGGTGAGATAAACAATTTGGGTAATAGTACAGTTGACGGGCCGTTGGACACGACAGATAAGGGAACGCGAGTAGTCCGTTATTAGTTTCCAGGCTGACACAGAAGTGGCCTTGTACCATGAGGTTCAGTTCCCTCGTCAAGATCTCCTTTCGCCTTCTTATTTTAGAGTTTGATGCGAGGACAGACAAGAAACCTTCACACTGTTTGAGAGACTGAGGAGGTATCTCGCGATTACTCTTTATCAATAGGTGTGTTGTTTTTGATAACGAATGGGCAACATCTTTGTACTAACCACAGAAACTTTCCAGTCGGCCCCTATTGAAAAGAAGCACTAGACCCGAGTTCCGCTCTCAAATTATAAGTAACTAAATTCCAGACTACTCATCAATAACCATAGAAACCTTAGAGCTAGTCAGTAGTGCATATCCTCGCCACTGCCGGGACTAGAACCACGGCCACGCTGTTCATGGGGCAACCGTGTTCACCACTGCGCCATTGACCTCACGTTAGGTACGACCGAATTATCATATGTGGACGCTCAACTACTTTCGCTTGTGAGTAATGACGAACTCTAATGAGAGTGAACCTCGAGTCTAGTGCTTCTTTTCGAAAAGTGCCCACTGGATAGTCTATGGGAATGCGACAGCTGCGATCAATTGTGGGTGATGTTTAAATTGAAATACTAGAGCGTCAGATATATCAATATAAAGAAGAATTGCCAATGGCTTGGGATGCACTGTTTACTTTTAGGTTCATTTTATTATGATTATGCGATTACATGAAATTGATCTGTCGGTGACAAGAAAAACATGTTTTAAGAAGTTGCTCTATTCATGAGCATGATATTCGGTCACTGGCTGATAGTTTTAGCTAATTACGTTGAGCATCCCACGCTGACCTACTCTCGACCATTGATGTCAATGGACGATCACAGTTAAGCATATCCACTGAAAAAATGACAAAGAATATTGCTGCACTAATAAACACAATCACTACAGCCTACTGAACTGGATTGCCTTCAGAATGCATCAGCGAATAAAAAGAATTCTAGCCGTATGCTGTTGCTCAATGTTACATTCAGTTCTCCCCAAACACACTGCAAAGTAGGCACTCCCATGTCTCTTCGGAACTGCAAAATATGTTGAGTCTTGTTTTCTTCAAATGGGCCGTTCCGTTACGAGGCTATTTTGAACTTTCACCAGCGATTCAAAGAAGGTCAGTAATTTCTGTTCTTTATCGAACGATGAAACGTCTACAAAAGGTTTAGATGATTCAGGAATATAGCGAATTCGGCGCTTTATATTTCGTTAGCTCAACAAGTAGCATCAGACGGTACATTTACCGAATATTCAGACTCCATCAAAATAACGCCTTGATTATCGGTGGCTAGATGACTGAAATTACTATTCACACTCCAAGCAAAACGGTGCTAGTTCAATTTGCTGAGTCCTGACAACTGAGATTTTGAAATAGAACAAGCGCGTGTTTAGTGAAACTGAAATAACGTTGCTGAGACATAAAGTAAAGCTTGTACCATAATTCTGGTTGTTTGGAGATGTATACGTAACGGACTAGTATTTCTCTAGTACTCTTCAGTGTTGGAGAAGCAGCAAAAGAATCTACAATCAACTAATTTTCTTCGTGTAAGAACCAGCCCGCTTCTGTTGAGTGAGTTTTGTATGAATGCAATTACCTCTTATAAATTAGACAATGCCGTAATTCATTTATGAATGGATAAGTGAGTGCTTAGGGGATCCTGAAAGTTAGTAATGATTGTAGGATATATACTTAGGATTCAGTGTTCTTCCCACTGGTAGTGTTCGTAATAAAACGGGCAGATCCGCATACGTCGTCTGCGGTCACTTGGAAGTTTATTCTTTCCTTCCTGAATGTATGGGTAATTTACCAGTGAGTATACTTCCATTTAACTTCATACTATGTTTACAACGTCTTGTAGGACCCTTAGGCAAATATCTAATGGAAACGGTATTCTTCGTTCTAATCTCATAGACATGAATGTTCTTCGCCGTTTTAAAACAAATCCGTTATTAACTTTCAACTTGTTGTCAGATTCCCGTCATCATCTTCAACTTTATTTTTCTTGCCCTATGTTCACATCCTCTGTCATGTCTAGTTTCAAACAGGTACACTGGTGCAAAAGAAACAATTCAAAACTCGAACTGATAATTGTAAGGCATACTGTGTCTACAAAGCAAGTAGTTGTGCAAAAAGCCGAATATATGACTGCTGAGGTATAAAAACAATTTCGTTATCCGACCCTACTAGAATCCGGAATTTCGGTTGTTTTCACAAGCGTAACCGGGGTAGAACATTCGGTCAGGTAGGAATTAAACCATTTCAATGTTCACGCAAACAAAAGCCATCTAATGAAATATGAGGTCCGATATTTTCAGGAAGCACATAATCATCTTTATTCAATTTTCCTTCATAATAGAAAGCGTTTGTTTATTTTCACAAGTCTGCGCACCTTGTATTCTAGTAATCAGACCTGATCTGTATGCGACGAACAGTCTTTTACATAAAGTCTTCAGACAACTGTCAATGAGGCCGGTATAGTAGTAAAATCACAACTTTACTTTCTGAAGAGATGGTTGCAGCTTTAATGAAGCTCACAAATGTAGTAACATTTTCCTGTTGACAACAAAGGCCTTCAAGAATTTTTATTATAAGGTCACTTACTAGCATCCCCACTTGTGGGGATAGGCACAGTTTGGAACGAGTTAACAACTTTTCGGTCGGTCAGTGGTCATACAGTACGTCTCTCAAACCCTACGACAACCTTGAACAAGGGTCGCATCCAGATAATAGTATCCTTGAGCTTATGGTGAAACTCGAGTTACAAACTGGTAGACCTCCTGTGTAGGAAACTGATTTGTCCTGGTAATTTACTTCAAAAGTCTAGCCCCAAACTAACAATTTGCGTTAGCCATGTGAATGGATTACTGGTCAACGAGCAAATTACTGTGCACCCGTGGGACGTGGTATTTCGTTTTTAACGCGTGTAGTTGAGTCTTCTGTGGCTGTGAAAACACCTGAATTGATAACGGCAAGTCAAGGTCTTCCATACTTTTGTCTCTTTTGTTAAAATTCACGAGCATCTCAATCCTCCATGCATACATGATGTAATTTATTACGTGTATGCAGTAATGCAGGTTCTGTAACTTTCTGTGGTTTCCCGGGGACACCACTCTTATACTGGCTGCAAGCTGTTTCCGCGATTTTCAGAATCATTCTCAAAGATGGTTGTTATCATCACTTGTTCCTTCTTGAACACAAACGCTGATCGTATGTTTGCCAGTTACCTTATGCAAATCCGTGATTCTATACCAGAACTAACGATTATATGTAGTTAGTCTGTAGTACGTACATTTCGTCTTTTCTGTTCCATCTAATGTCATTTGCACTGTTGATTTTTAGTCGAACTGTCTTCATATTTTGACATTTTTCCTTGAATAACCCGGTACTCGTTGCGGAGTTTATCCACATCTGGGTAAATTGTTTGCAGGTGTATTTTAGTGTCCACGATACACTTTTAGTTGTTCAATAACAAAAAACATATTTCAATCAAAATAACCTGTGAGCAATATCGCAGTACGAACACACGGAAATCCAGCTGTGAATGACATGTTTACAAATGAACATTTGGAGATTAGACCAACCTCCCAATTGTTGTAGTAAACTCGTTTAGCCCAAACCAATCAAGAAATTGAACAATTAGGAAAGTGAGGAAAGTATAAAAGTGATTGACGATGCTACAGGTAACTTCATTGAAACTACGGAAAAAGTATTGATTAGTCAGACAGAACACAACAACCAAAGATGGATTTAAGTAACGTGAATAGGCCCGGTTTAGCCATGACAAGAAACGTGTAACAAACAAACCTCTTTTCAGTGCATCATCACCAGGCTAAATGCAAGGTATTTATATGGGTTCGCCGAGAGCAGCATATTAATGGGATAAGGAATGGTAACTATTAACGTCAAGTTAGTCAACCTCGTGAGGTTTAACTACGTTACAATAATCACGTGGGTTGTAGACATTTTGTGGAAGAAATCGGCATCCGTGCGTAACAGATCGATTCGGGCTATTGAGGCAGGACTATGGGATGTTCAGTGTTATTATATGACGTTTTTGTGAGCATAACTGGAGTGAACGCAAGCGGATCACAATGGTTTTTGTGATGGTTAGCAAACAACTTTCACCCATTTCGACTACCGACGATCACATCTCTAACAGTCCTCGAGCTAACCACACCGGGTGCGTTCAGATAATCGCATTTTTAAATTACTCTTGGCGATTTAGGGTACTTTACTCCGTTACACGTATTCGACAATTCGAATGACGCTTATTTAGAAGGTCGGGTTAACGGGACTATATTCCAAGTCCATAAAACGTCAGAAAAGGCTATCGAGAGGATTGAACTTTATACGGTATTGTTTAGGAAACTTACAATAAAAGTACTGTCTCACCTTGAATGTGAATGAACCGGATAAATAAACTCTCCGGCAAATGTGTTCAAAATAAACTAACTGAATACGAAACCATAAACAATCTCTAGTCAACAGGAACTTGAGAACGTTCTCACCAAACAATACCATGAAGAAGGTTTTGATAGATAAACAATGACAGTTAAAGCAAAGAAGAAAGCAAACATTTTATGTGCAGTTATGGGGCAAAATTCATCATGATCGTTTACTACATACAGCAAAGGCAAATAGAGGCAAATTTAGAATCGGCTTTCTACAAACAAAGCAAACATGTCTCAACGGATTCACTGTTCCACATCATACCAAACAAAAGACGACAAACGTAGCAGACGAACTTCAACTGATTCTAAACGCCTTGTTGTGCAGTCTGTGTACCTTGTTGCACAGGAACAAACGAATCAGTAAACACAAAGTGAGATGGTATATACAGACAACATACCTTTTAGCAGGGAACGTCAAACAGGTGTAGAAATAAATCGAACACGTAATTGGGTTGCGAAGTAGGTTTTGTTAAGTGCTACGTTAAACCACTTGATTATTGATTTCGGCATTGTTATCGCCTTTTATTGGTAACAAAACATAGACAGGATTTTCGTCTACAATTTGCGGTGCAGCTTCCTTCGTGCTACTTAAAATGTGCTCAAAAATGAAGGGTTCTGGATAGCCATTTTCAAGGAGTGTGTTAAACATAAAGGGTTTTTCTTTTTCTATGGTGTCGCCTGAGTAGATTTTCACGGATGTATTTAGTAAGCAGCGGACTGAGTTCTTCTTTTGTCCTAAAAGTATAAAGCTATCAGGATTGGTATGCTGTCCTGACTAGTTTGTTTTGTAATGTACTTTACGTTGTACTGTATCATCTTCACGAAGTGATGTGAACACGTCTAAAAACGCCACATCTACGCATGGTTCGGGTCCCAGAGTAAAGCGGATTTGTGGATTGGAGTTACGCGGATAGCTGTGTAATGAACCAAAGCTGCGGAAACTTCATTCATCTGAAATTATTTTTTTGCTGAAACTTTCAGTTATGTTCTCAGACCCTTACGTTTCATTGTATAGAAGATTTATCAGAATTAAAAGAAATTTTAGACGCTCATTCTGTTTATGCCTTCTCATCGAAACCTCGATTAGCTGAGTGTATTGACTTCCTATCTTGACACTATTCTTTACATTCCCGTAACATTATTTACAGACTCCACGCTTTTACATACGGAAACCAGTCTAGTTTTCTTGTTGGTACTCCTACAAACTGATTTACGGTATGGCATTTGGTAGACTACTAAGTCTTATACCTTCAGACGTGATTCTAGCAATGATTGAAGGACAGACAACCGATGTGGTTGACGCAAGCATATTTTACGTACGTAATGGCGTTAGCATGCACTGACATTTTCAGACACAGTTAAATGATGATGCAAACTCTCAAGCGCACAGATTGTCGGAATTCAACCTGTAATTAACAACATGTGTGAACTTCCATCAATCTTCATGATGTAATCTACTTCGTCTGTTGATTTCATAAGTGAGTGAATTAACACTCTATTCAACTCAGTCAGATGAATCCGCCATAACAACTGTTTTGCTGCAGAAGATAATCTCACACAGAAAATATTATTAGCGAACTGTTACTCACAGCATTACAAAACATTTAGGGATTAAAGATTATTAAGGCGGAAGTAAAAGATCATTCTCAAACTGTCAGTCAAATTAGCCTGTTCAGGCATTGACACAAGTACAGAACACTGGCTACACCGAAGTGCACCTAACCCGTGGTTGAACTATGAGTGCTACACATAACCAACCCCGTTGGCTTCATAATCGTTGTACACAGTGTAACAAAAGTGTTCGGTATCTAAAATTCTCTACCATTACACTGGCAGGTTACCACAAGATTTCTATTCTAGTGTTGGTCGTGAAACAAAAAACAGTGTTGAGCTGATTAGGGATGAAAGGAAAAACAGGGTGGAAGTGAATAGAAGTGTATATTAATAAAGTTACAGGTGTTCAGTCATATCACCAGTAAACAATGAAACACACTGAAATTAGGGACCTTTCAACTACGCACATTTCGCAACCTGTGTAAACGATAGCTAAGAAACTTTTAGTGTAGACAGTCAGTCATGCGTGTGCTGATCAGGCAAATGTTTTACAACGCTTAGTCGATTGAGACATGACCACAGAGTTGAGCTATGTATCCCTGTATGGGCAGATCCTGAGTATGAACCAGTTCCGTTTCTATGATGGCTCACCCATTCCATAACCCAATTCCGGCGAATGACAATGACAACCACATCTTTGTTCAGTAAATGGGAATCTGCCAAGATATGGCTTGGGGGTATAGGACAGTTGGTAAATGTGAAGTTGGTTTCCTTTGGAGTGTTTATGGTTTCATATATATTGGCACATCTTTTTGGGTACTTACGGATAGGGGAGTCTTCTGAATCTCATCACCCTAATAGTAGCCCGTCCCTGGACATTTCTAGTAGATGTCATGTCAGTTTTTGCTTCGTTCTGTCATAGCTGTGCAATTTGTGGCCAGACTTAAGCTCCTTGTAATTACGGTCTCTAGGTATCATTCTGATGCGAACATCAGTTTAGTGCCGCCACAGTGGTAACCAGAACAGTTCTGTGAGCGAACATATATGACGGTACAGTTGATGACGTATAACGGAAATACGTTTTCTGTGCGTCACTGGCGTAGACGGTATAAATTGTTTTGTAAGGTCTACATACTTTTCAGGTATTTTACAACTCTCTCAAAACCACAACGTCGATTCAGAGTAAGAACGGTATTCGTTGGATGACTAAGAAGAAGAATACAGGAGAGATCTTTAAATGAATCCTTGTGGAGCACAACTGTTAGCAAGGAATCACGTTGAAAACTATCTGCTTACCTTTATGTTGAAGCATGTTTGGGTAAACGATTTTCAGTCTACTTCAGTGGGTTCTAGTCTAGATCACAGCTGTTCATTTTCCGTTGCAGGATGGGATGAATAGCTTTACACAAGCGTTGTTCAAATCAAGGTAAATCACACCAGTGGTCAAACTTGCGTCGGCGGCCCTCAGCAAAAGTAGGGGGTGCGCAGTAGATTTGTGTTATATATGTATCAATTACAGAAACCATGCTGCCCCTTGATACTGAATTCCAGTTCTGTAACCTCGGCTCGGAAAGTCACCTAGTATACCTTCCATTAATTTGAAGACCACTGAAAACAGCACTATCCCCTCGGCGCTCACCTTTGAGGACAAGCATATTTCCAGGCTTTGGAGAGTCAGTCAGTTGGCAAGAAAGTGTTGGCGATTCAGCTGATTTGGTAGTACTTCTTTTCAGGACGACAGTTAATATCAACCGTGGGCCGGGTGACTTGTGGACTGCAAGCTTTGTAATTTGATATTGATCTTTCACTGAAATCAGAGGTAACTCAATCAAACTGTTCCCTCAAAGGTAGCTCGGAATGTGCAGGTATACGCACTTACGTACTTGTTACCCAGGGTGTTGCCCGCCACATTGAAGTTGGGAAATAGCAAACCTGTTCATAGTGTATGCTACTTTTTGGTTGTAGAAAAGCTTAGGATAAACTTTCAACTTTTGAGCAAGACCAACCAATCTGCTTACAGCAACTGTGATGCGATTGCACCCTAGGAAGTTCTCGGCAAACGAAAGTTCACTTTGCTGTAGTTGGTGCATAGTTCTTATTGGACGCTTAGGCTCAATCAGATGTTTGATTCTATTTCTTATGCCTCTATATATTTTATTAGGTCGATGATGGCTTACTAGTAATAGCCTAGACTGAAAACAGTGAATAAACCAGGCTGTTTAACCTTGTTGTCTTTCATCTTTACTGTTGCGAAGTACGCCGTGTGGTAGGTTTTTAGACTACTAATTTGGCAACTTTGTCCTTCCGTCTCAGCTAAGTGACTAAATTCAATTTGTCTGTGATCAGCATGACCAAGTGAAGCTGCGAGTTTCAAATCTCGATCATGTGTACCTCACTGACAGGAAAGTAATCAAGACAAGATGAGTTTTGAGTCACTGCTGAAATGATCCAGTTCCCATCACCTCCCCGTAGAATTCTCCAGAGAGGAAAGATGTTGCAATGTCACCTAAGTTATCAGTGAAACTTGTGGTGGAACAAATAATAAATTGGTCAGTCAAACAACTGATCTAATCGATAGTTAAGCGTAACAAAGTGTGACACTCAACTTTGTCTCTTAATCAACGGGTCAAAATATCCAAATAACGAATCAGTTTACAGTTTTATTGTGTAGTACGAGTACGACAATCATCAAACTTGATAAGGCTGTGTCGATGGAACATAATCAAAAGTTTTGAACAAGGCAGTAAGAAAACGGACAGAGATAGATGCTAGCATTCCGTATTGCATCTTCAGTACCAAATAACAATAACCAGGAACATATATATGACACATTAGGGTGGAGAGTTAAGAAAATAAAATAGCAAATTAGGTGGAGAACAACAACGCAAAACTATCAGGTCCATGCGAGTCTAAGGCTTACATATAATTGTTTTTGTACACACAATGCTGGCTTGAGGCGACTAATCGCGACCGCCTCAGCGAAACGCAGGAAACGCGGATTAGTATGACGTATTATAATCCTAAATGTTGATTCAGGTTTAATCCGGTGACCGGTGGCCAACATGTGTTTGGCGATAGACGAGGCCGGAATCAATAGTCTTTGTGAGTCCAAGATTCAACTGTATAGCTTCCTCGACAAACATACTTGAAGGCTTGTTACATTCAATTCTGTGTTATTCAAACAGCATGTTTTTAGTAAGCAACCGATACGGTAAAACGGAATGGTAATCTTGTTGTAGTGACAAAATCAGTGCAGGACCCCAGCATTTCAAAATCACTATGGCCGCCTCTCTTCGTACGGGAAAGTTTTAATGACCTAGCTAAGAACAAAAAGCGCGACGTTCATTGTGGAGGTTATTTCTTTCAGAGAGAAACGGGAAGGAATCTCAATAACTTGTAACATCCGTAAAGCAACCGAATAAATGCGACCAACATTTAAGGGAGAAGCTACGTAAAACCACCATAAATGAACACCGAGAATGTACTATTTTATCCATAAAAATAAACACTTATCAGATCGGGTAACTTTTCCAAAACGAGTGACCTTAATTTTACAATAGACGTGGATTTGGGTTTTTAGGGTTTCAAATTGTATAATGATATGACTGAACACACTTTCGTTCAAGTGTACGCGTATGGTAATCACTTCGGCGAAGCATGACATGGAGGCAAAGAGATCAGGTCGTCCTAGATGTCAACCACTCTTTTGTTCACATTTCACTTGTATGTGATCATTTTCAGTTTGCTTTATCAGAAAAAGGACAGCAAACATAAACTATTATTTTTTGGCACACTGGTACTACCAGGTTTTATCACATTATCCTTAAGCAAATGTTACTGAAAGCTCATTTATTTTGAGTACACTAATATTCTATGCAGGTGATCTTAGATGTTTTGCGACAGATCGTGAATTCACCTCAGCAAAAATGTTCTCAGTTTTCTGAATAATTGAAGCTACTTTGCTGGATATCATTGAATTTTTGTTAACCGCCTTGGAACTCATTGATAGGCCAGTTTGCTGAAGCCACTATACCTGCAGTGGCGTGTATTAAGAATACCGTGTTCACTGTGAATACCCGTATTCCATTGACAAAACAGGATATAGGATTTTCTTGGGGACCCTACTCGCAGCCAATGCCTCAACGGTCTGACTCACTTGACAGTGGGGGGCTTGCCTAACCCGAGTGCGCAGTGAATAAGAGATTGATGTCTCATCCTGAGCACTGCTGCGCGCAGTGAATGTCATCGAAGCTACATCAGGCTTTTAGAAGATACCAAATGTTTTTCGACCGTATTGGATAATACGCCGGCGGTTATGGTCAACCGTTGGGCGATCGGAGTGCTCTTTGTTTAAGGGTACCTTTTCTAACCCCCTCCTTCCTGACACGGAAGACAGCAGTGCCGCAACTATGAAAATAGTTCTGCTGTACGCCCGTGGGATCGTCCCTAACTACCTAGGGTCTCCTACGTCGTCCGTAGAGCGACATACAATCCTATGAGTATAACTGCTTTTCGTCTGACTTCTTCTCTTTGGCCTGTCTGGCAAGGCTGCACTTGGAAGGACCGGAGTCCTAGACAGTATAGTCCGCCGGATCAAAACAGTACACAAGCCCGACCACCTCGCCAAGATAGTAATATAGTTTGGGATAGCAGTATAAGTCGGGGTAGCAGTATTGGTCCTGTTGTCTGACAGGACAGATTTTCGAGTCACAGACTCGGGGTTGGGTCTCTCAAGTCAAACCCCTTCCGCGGTATAAACGACCGGGAAGTATCAGAAGTTATCGTTCTGTCGACAGTGACATTATTCACCTTTCACGACTTTCTCCTACTGTTTTGCCTCCCATTCTTTCCGCCTTCCACATGCCTTCGGGCGATAATTGTTTTCTGAGGCCAAGACAACTGGTAAACATTGGCGCCTTTAATGTCCGCACTCCCCGACAAGTCGGTCAGCGAGCTACTCTGGCAAGTACTATCTCAAGTCTGGAGCTTGACGTGTGCTGTGTGTCGGAGACGCGAGTTTACGATTCTAGCACAATTATCCGTTTGAGCTCGCCCCTAGAAAACTGTCGTTCCAAGCGCTTCTATCTCAGGGTTTCTGGTGACGCTGAAGCTGAATCTCGCGGTCAAGCTGGAGTGGAAATGGCATTGAGTTCCAGAGCGGAGCAATGTTTGATCGATTAGATCCCAGTGAACAGTCGCTTCTGCGCTGTCAAACGCATTACGTCGGTTAAAGTCTGTCGACACAAATCTGACAGGTTTTGTGTATTTATTATATCTGCGTACGCTCCAACGAACTGCTTTTCGGATGCCACCAAGGATGCGTTCTATGACGCCCTCGTTGACCTTCTGCAGCGAACAAAACACTCAGACATCATCGTACGAGCGGGCGATTTTAGTGCTCAGCTTGGTCGTCTTTCTTCGGATCAGAAGCGGCTAGGAGGTATGTTTGGTGTCCGGGCACAACGCACTGGCAATGGCGGAAGACTGTTGCAGCTGTGTGCATCCCACAGTCTGTACACTTCGAGCACCGCATTCCAACACAGGGAGAAGCACTGTGTTGCTTGGAGAACTCCGTGTGCTTCTCAGTCGTGAACACAGTTGGATCATATAACAGTCAATTACAGGTGGCGTCAATCTGTTAAGAACTGTCATACCTTTTGGAGCAACCACCTGGACTCGGACCATGCTGTTGTGCGTGCCCGTTTTGTTTTATCATTTGCCCCGAGGACATGCGTTCGTAAATGCAAGGTACTTAACTAGCATTCGAGCGATGGGAGTATGAAGAAGCGTTGGTGAAGAAGTTGCCCAGTTCGAGTCGGATCAGTGGTGCTAACGAACACTGGGAACAAATCGCCGGAGCCATAAGGGCATGCTGTGAACATGTATGTTCCGAAGGAGCTGTTCAGTTTCGACAAAACTGGATTTTCGTTACGTCGATAAACCTCATGAACGAGCGTCGCTCGATCCCACCTGGTTCGGAATATGATGACGACCGTCGAGAACTTAAACGCAAGCTGGCTAAAAGCTTACGCAAAGACCGTGAGCAATACTTCGTCGAACAATCGAAAGAGATGGAAAAAGCCTTTCTATCTGGGAATAGCAGGTATTTTCCCTGATTCGTGGTTGTACTGGTCGTCAAGTCGGTGTTAGTGAGACCACATTTGAAAAAGATGGTGCCTAACAAAAGTCATTCCCGTTGTCAAAAAGGGGGCTCGACATCTAGATAACAACCACAGAGGCATCAGTTTGGTTTCTATTGTGTGCAACTTACTCACTGGTCTCATTTTACGTCGACTCACTAAACACACAGAAAGTCAGGTACGCGACAAAGATGCAGGATTGCGATCTGGTCGAGTGTACGTTGATCAGATCTTTGCTGTGCGACGGATCTTGGAGCATCAGCACTCTTAAAGGTAACCGAAGATCATGGTCAATTTTGGACCTGAAAGCTGCTTGCGACTCAGTGGCTCGTGACGTTTTGTGGAGCTGTCTTCTTCGCAAGGGAGTGTCAGAGAAATACGTAAATCTATTTGTTGTGACCGCAAAAGACGCTTGGCCTGAGAATCCGTTCATTGCACAAAATCCCGTATAGGTCATGTCAAAAATCAAACCACAAACGCGTATACTCATTTGCAAGTTAGATATGCATTCACATCCATCATTGTCATTCGCCTTGATGAAACTTCTGCCGAGCGCGTAGACACTATTTCGATAGTCTCTCCCTGTCCTCCGTCTTCCTGGCATTCGCAGCTTGCTCTTTTGTTCCTGAACGTTGCCTGTGGGTAACATACTACTTGTGAGTAGTATACTACTCACAACAAAACTGCCTGTCATACAACATATTGAGATCACTATATGCTTACTCTGCAAACAGGGTGAGAGGTTATGTACAACTTTCTCGGGCGTTCATCACTTCTAGTGGTGTTCGCCAGAGCTGTCCGATTTCTCCCTCCCTGTTCAATTTTGTCATGGATGATACTCTGAAGGGTGCGCTCTGGGTATTCAGTGGGCTTGACGTTGAACTTCTTCCTGGCGCTAGATTGACCGATCTGGAGTATGCGGACGACATTGTCTTACTTTGACCCTCTGCCGAAAACATGCAGACCATGCTGAACAAGGTGAGTGACCGGGCTGGTTTGTATGGAATGTGCCTTGGATCTTCAAAGTGCAGAGATGTGCTTCAAGACTGGGGCACTTCAATTCCTACTTTCTTCATTCCAAGTAATCCGCCTGAGACTGTGGTCAGTTTCACATATTTGGGTAGCACTATCTCATCAGCCTGTATTGTTGCTGATGAGATATCAGCGAGGATGACCAAAACACGAGTTGCCTTTGCCAAACTGCGTCATCTGTGGCGTCGAAAAGACGTCCGGTTGTCGCTGAAAGTGCCTGTGTACGTTCCATTTCGCTTTATGGTTCGGAAACGTGGTCTGTTCGCAAGGAAGATGTCAACAGTCTTGCTGTGTTTGCCCATCGATGTCTCCGCCAATTAGCCTATATTATGTGGACAGATCGTGTAAGCAATATGGCAGTTCGCCGGCCCGTATTCCGGAACGCTCGGGATACGCGATCAGTTGGTCAACAAATCACGCTGCACTGCTTGAGGTGGTTGGATCACGTACTCAATATGTCCTCTAATCGTTTACCGTCACGGGTATTATATACTTAGACTACCAACAGTTGGGTAAAACCGCGTTGTGACTAAGCAACAACGTGGTCACGAAATATGAAGATCTTGATTGTTCCACTGAGCAAAGTAGGTAGGTGTCGCCTGCCTGGATGGGGTCCTCGTGGTCCCTCAAACCGCTGGTTAGAGACGCTACCCAAGATGGCGGTGTGTCGCAGCCATTGGCGTACCTGTATCCATACCATTTCTAATTCTTCCGCGTAGTCTTTTTTTTAGTAATTTTCAAACTTCTTAGCAGAGCTTTCTTCTAAGAGTTTCCATGTCACTGTTGAGGTGAGCGGCGGCCCAAGCCAAAGTACCCTCTGATCAGGCTCATGGCTGCTATGATGATGATCATGATTGGTAAACCGTTTTCCCCTTTCTGCTTTGGAGCACTGAGCACTAGCGCTTTACTGGTCTAGAAATAAGCGTCTGAATACTCAGTACATTTTCGGACAATAACAAGTTAACTATTTTCAGTGAATTTGTCTCTGTGTGGGTTACAAGAATGTTCATTTATTATCACCTATCTTCTATTGACTTTCTTCACCGTCTTGCAGAGGTAACTCTTATAAAGAAGGAACATTCTATGTACACTGAGCGTAATAATTGCTGCCGCAAATGATCTTCAAGAGCATTGAGTTAATGACATCAATGAGTCTCATTGGAACGCCTAAGCACCTTGTAATCAATGTCTGTTGCTCGCTTGCTTAAATATATATCTCTGAGTTTGTAGTTCGATGTTAGTTGCACAGATTGTACAAAATGATCACCTTTTCTCTTCAACTGTTGACCATGGTTTGAAAGTTAATCTTCATTTCACCTTATTGGCATACAGCATGTAAATCAATTTGAATAAGTAACTCTTTTCTTCACAACAGCATTAATTGTTCACTAAACTACGGAATAGTTTCAACTTCTATGTAATTTGCTGACAAGAACGGTATACTAGAAGGATTGGGAAATCATAAACCAGCCATAGAATTCCAATGCGCTAACAATAACAGTCCTGTAACTCTCAAACAGAATCACAACTTGACGAGATATTTCAAAGACTTGGATTAATGAAGACTTCCCATTAAATCTGTAATGCAACACGAACTTTGGTTTACCATCTAGATATACCTCTTTCAGAACAAATAGTTGCAAAGTACTGCATATGCTGATGTATTTGTGTACAAAAATCTGCTCTCACTTACCGACCATTTAAAATAGCACTTACCTGCACAAGCGATAACCTCCTCGATTATTATTTCAACGTTATAAGAGACCGCTAGATGCCCACTGAATCTAGAAGGACGTGTGAGTTTTGATAGGGAGGCAAATAATTTGTGACAAAACTGTTAATAATGATGGCTAGATTCAATCACTGGCTGAACTTATCTGATTCGGCAGACTGTATCGGCCAACTGGAACAAATGGTTACCTAACAGTAAACTACTGGCTACATCAGCCAAACACTACCCTCTCCCGACGTCCAATAATGACTGATAGCACATATTTGCAGACAAAACACTGGACCGAGACGCCCACAGCAGGTCACTCTGCCACGCGGTTCCACCTTTGTAGTAATCTCAGTATGTACTGATTGGTTGACGCAAATTCGTGCTTTCGTACTAATGCGGAGTAATGACTCCGTGCTGTATGACTTTCAGATAGCCGGAATCGAATCAGAGGAATAGTCAGCTTGGTTATCAGCCCGTCTATGATTCGTTGACCTACACCTGGTTACGGATAGGCTGAACTGATTAGACAAGCCATCTGGATGCACAGGTCAGAGTGATCGAGATAATGCGGACAAATCACGAGACGCTTCTATTTAAGTCTTGTCTCACTGTACAGATTCCGACAAACGCACCGACCCGAAAACGGACAGATTAGGCAAAATATTGCTTGAAGCTAGTCAGTCCTATCGATTACTTATAGTTTTCACGTGTCATTTTCTGTCCATCTTTAGTGCCTCTGACAGTCTTCTGCCGAATCGCTCAATTCACCACCTTCCAATATCTAGCCGAGTGTTGGTGCTATGCGCGTAGGACAAACCCAATTTTATTGAAGGGTATTGTATAATGAAGTGAGCTAATCATAAGTCACTTGTGAAACAGTAGGAAGTCATAGGGTTTATGTCTTGAAAATAGTCTAATAAATGATATGCGGTATACATGTTTTATGCACTTTATCAATATTTAAATACATATATATATATATATACATATATCTTCTTGTAGATGAAACCTGGTACGGCTTATCAAACGGGCACGTTGGGCGAGGTCGATCATTACATAAAAGACAATCCATTTTCTATTTGCATTCTGTGATTGATATAGTTTTCGTAATACATTCTCGTTGGAGATCGAAACAAATAATCAACTAGGCTTTCTGGATGTACGTTTGCTTCGCCGCGCGGATGGCTCAATTCAACGCGCGATATACAGAAAGGGCACGTGGAATGGTCAGTACATTCACTTCAATAGTTTTGTACCACTTGCCCTGAAAAGAAATCTAATCAACTGTTTGACGGACAGGGCTGTCAGAATTTGCACGGATGATACTATAGCCGAAGAATTGGCTTTCATACGTACAGTATTCATACAAAACGGCTACCCAGAAAGGTTTTTAAACAGAGCTATGCAACAACAAAGTGAAAGGGGCCAGCTGTATCAAGCGGAAAAGAAAACTGTTCACATCGCCTTACCCTTCAAGGGAGACACGTTAGCTGAAACTATCCACGTAGACTCACAAGGGCAGTTAGCGCAACGTTCTACGCGGCTAAATTACGTGTCCACTTCACATCCAATCCGGTTTTGTGCCCACGACTAAAAGACAAAGTGCCTGTTTCTGCAGCCTCATTTTGTGTATACTCATTTACTTGTTCCTGTGGAACCAGTTATGTAGGCCGCACGACCAGACGCTTATCTGAACGGGTCCGGGAACACCACCCAGCTTGGCTGAACAGTGGAATAACGAAATCTGTCAACAGTGCAATACTATCGCACCTGGTGGATTCGAATCACTCTGTCAATGTGACGGACGCATTTCGCCCAATCTACCGAGTTAAAGCTACCCAGTCGAGGGCAGTGAAGCGTAGGATTCTGTCCACAGCTGAAGCTATTGGAATTCGCCTGTACAACCCACCCCTGTGCGCACAGAAACGTTTTGTTCAGGCGTTGGATCTGCCACGGCCAACCCCACACCCTGTTAGCCTGTCAAGACCCACGGTTCAAGTGGGTACTTGATTGCAGCGTGACATTGAACTGATTGACCTGATAAACTACCCGTTCCCCATTTACCCCCTTTAATGATTCCCCTGTAAAATTCGTGATATAAATGTGATGTATTTAGCCTGATGATGAATCACTGAAAACGAGCTTGTTCGCTACACAGTATTTTTCATGACTACACTGGGAATTTTCGCGCGATTTTTCGAATACGCAAGACTTTTGTGCATATTCTATTGATATAAATCGTAAGAGAGTATTGTCAGGAAATTCTAGTAGATAGGTAGTTAGATCCTAACAGGCCAGTTGGTGAAGTAGGTTAATGTCAGTTGGCAGGTAGGCGTTCAGCATTTTACAAAAATGCGACAAACACGGGATCCGCTAAGCGGGAGACGTAAGCAAATGACTCCGGCCTATAGCATTATCTGTGACGGATTTAGCTCGTCTCTCATTGCAGACGGCTGCGATCAATTGTGGGTGATGTTCAACATGGAATTAGCAGATAGATATATGAACAAACGGCAAGTATTGGCTGCCAGAGCGGTTCCAAACAAGCCGTCCAATATCCACAAAACCATTGTTATTTGAGCAGTTAGGTGATAGTGTGGTGGACTATCAGGCAGGAGGTGCGAGTATTCCAACTCTTAACGGAATACTTCAAAGCAGGGGGAGGTGCGTTCAAAAATTCACAGCGAGTGAATTGAGGACGGCGTGGGCGACCGGATGGGTCATCGCTCTACTGGATCGGACCAACGGGCGAGACATGGCAGGCAAAATAGAATGGACGACGAAATCGGAGATGCGATTATTCCAACACTCGCGGGGATATCTCCACACTACTGTGAAGTACGGTCAAACCCCACTGTGGACAGATGAAAGGCAACACGAGCGACCAGTCGAGCCATCCCTCAACGAAATCGGACCAACGGACGAAGATTGGCAGGCGGAAAAACCCCGGATAGAAGGCGCCGATCACACACAAACGGGACAGACGTGCACAGGATGTGTGAGCGGAAACCGGGTGTGTTGTGGGTTGGAATTGTGATTCAGAATCGCTATTGCGCGTGTAGCATGGTAACTAGCGAGTTGGACAATGAAGATTGCGCTTTATTGGGCGCCTTTTCACTACAACATTACCGTAAGTACAACTGCACGGAATCGCTTAATAATGGATTCATGAAGCAGTAGAACGGAACTCATTCGTGTTTCACGTTTGTACACTGTCTTTCAGTTAACATTGATTAAAAAATGAAACATTTGTTTCCGCATTTGTACGATTATCAGGGAAGGTGTATGTCACTCCTTTCTTCTGTTGCCCATTTTACGTCAAACGCGCAAAATCTAATATACTAAGTTTAACTGAACAAGTGGATTTGTTTGGATCATAACTTTACTGATTAACACGGCGCATTTTATACTAGCTGAACGATTGTGAAAACAGATATGAAATTGCGTCCTATAGAAAATATTTTCGCAGTGTCAGTTACCGTTTGCCTCCATATGTAGACGTAACCTGACTTGGCCGATATGAGTAGTTGAGAGAAACATTGATACAAACGCTATTTCACCTAATTGTTATGTTAACTATAAAGCCTGGAGAAGATAGAAAACAGGAGTCACATCCTGCGTTCACTACCGCTATCCTCAAATACTTCAAAGTACTAACCAGATCATCACAATCACAACGTTTGTAGATATCACCTTGAATTCGGTGCCTACGCTAATAAGTGTAGTCCGCCTTTTGAAGTAAACTCATAGGAATGAATGGAAAATTTCGTCTGACTAGTCATTGTTAGACAAGAATGTATCAGACATTGTTTTCCCTTATTGTCACTTATCCATCAAACAGGGTTCTGGTTGGCTCTGAAACTGGGATTGGTCTGATACGTTTTATTCTGAGTAATGAGGTATGTGGGAGCACAAATCTGCTCCTACTTCCGTTAATAATAAATTAACCAGTGTCACTGCGCTCAATTTCAATCTTCGACCTCCTCTCCTATGGGGTTACGTAATCGCAAACGTCTCAAAAGCCGTCGATGGGGTAGACTTTTTGTTGTACTACGGTTTGCCACTGAATATTAAAGCCGTTGTTTGACCGCAGCCGTCACTACAGAGCCAATTAAAAGATTTTAGCACTTAGTCCAAGGATGAGACTAATTTTCCCGCCCTTGGTTAGACGACAAAAATAGAATCACAAATTCCTCAGGCATGATCTGACCGGGCTAACTTCTAGTGATATAATTATTGGACAGATCGCTCATCTGATATTTGCTGATGTACAATCAAAATACGTGTGACCCCGGCGTCCTCATCAAGGAAAACAGGGTCTGTGAGTAATTCCAAAACCAGTTCTAGTCTTGAATCGCACAAATGTTTAAAACAAATGATCATCATTAATAGACGTTAGAGCCAACACGAATAGAGTTCAGAGACCACGTAAACATACAGCAGGGGACAAATAACTTATGTCACACTTTCTTGACCCCGGGGCGATTGTTGACGGTGGGAGGACAGTTTCATGTTCACTAGGTCATCCAGGCATGCCAGTATAACTGAACGAAAGAATAACTGACAACAAGAAATAATCTTGTATTTTTGAGTCAATCCATTTGTCCTCTGTTATAAAAGTGACTCACGGACGATTCGTAAACTCATAGATTAGTAGTCGTAAGAGCTTGCTTTTGTTTTTGTGTATCTAGATGCTGCACTGCCTGCAACTGTATACAAGCATTCGCAGTTAGGCGTCTTGTAATTGTCTCACTTTGGCATTACAGTTTATCCGTCAAGACGTCGGTTTGGAATATCTGACAGATTTCGTGGACACAAAACTGAATCAAACGGAACTTTTCCATCAATAGACAAATTGCAAAATATTCTCCAGTTTGTAAATGTATTGAACATCACCCACAATCGATCGTAGCTGTCGAATTCCCATAGACTATCCAGTCGGCCCTTTTCGAAAACAAGCATTAGACTCGAGTTTCGCTCCAATAAGAGCTCGTCAGTAGTGCATATCCTTGCCACTGCCGGGACTAGAACTCCCACCACGCATTCATGAGGCAACCATGTTGACCATCGGAACATTCACCTCACATTAGGCACGACTGAATCACCATATGCAAACGCCCAGGCACACTCGCTTGTGAGTATTGCTCAGATTGCCCGATCATCTCAAGCGGTGATACAGCAACGGTCCCGTTAATTGGTATTTGTTAATTCATACGAAAATCAAACGCCCCCACAATTACTACTACTAATCGTCAGTCATCGAAATATTACTCAATAAGTTAATGATTTCCATAATTTCAACTGGGAGAGAAGTCCTTGTCAAGGGGGCATCGACTAGAGTTAACAAGACAATTACTGTCTCCGTTCGCGGCGACCGGGTAATCTGAATGAGATATTCGTGAAAAGAGATGTGACGTCACGTGTGAATAAACGTACTCCGTTTTTATTCACCATTGGTAACCTATAAGGCTTAGAACTTATACTGCCTATTGGTTTAATTCTTCCAAAGGTAGTTTCATCAATCAATCCATGTCATCTCATGGGTCTCAGTGTTTTGCTAATACCTTTACAGTGACCGTTCTCGTCATTTTCAGTCTTTATATAAGTGGATTTGATTTTATGTCCCAATAGCGCATTCATTCTGTGCAAGTAATCAGCTTTATGTGAAATGATAATCCGTGCACCTTTGTCAGGTTTGGGTATTATTATATCCTCAATTCGCTTTAGGGACTCCAGTGAGGCTAATTGCTGTATAGTGGGTAGGTTTTGAACTATGGTTTTCCCAGTGAGGTACTGGTAGCATGACTGAACTAAGGTTGCTTTCAGTATCTCAACATTAAAAGCTGACGATGGTTACAGATCGATCTACTGGTCAAAAACGTTCTCGAATTGACCTCCTAAATCCAGCTGCGTAAATCTATATTTTGGACAGCAGCATTTTGTTCCTAATGACAAAACTTCATGATCTAAGCTGTTCAGTTCCAAAGAGGAAACATTTTGTACGTACCGCTCCGGATTTCTCGAACTTCCTGCCTGGAGTTCTTAATGGTTGCCAAATGAAATATGAGATCATCTCTAAAGATACTTGAAAAAAAAACGATTATAGAATTCGTTGATGCTCTATCTCATAGTCGACCGATATCAGCGTACTCCCTAGTGATAGTCTGAAATATGCGCACAATCTTTCGTCCACTCAGTTCACACAGATGCAGCTGGAAGTCCTCTCACTTGGACTGAAGTTCAAAAACTCCATAAGAATATCGATTAACTGAACACAAGTTTAATTCGAATGTATGTACTACCAGCCGGAAGAATTGCTGTCTACATCTTTTGACGAGACAGACTGGTTCCGTGCAAATTTAGAGATATTTATAAGCAGTTTTTCCCGGGCCTATTCGGCAACAATGCTGCCTAAATCAGAAACAGTATCGGGCTATGAAGGAACTAAGAGAAATGCAATCATTTATACTCTTTAAACGGAATAAACGCTATGGTTTCGTCATCATAAATAAGGACGAGTATCTAGGGGAGATGAACATCATTTTGAAAAATCAGCGAAGGTTTAGTGGGCCAGAAAATCAAAACTAACGTATTGTTGAAAAAGCAAGTTGCAAAGCAATTTCAGGTATTGTTATTACATGGACACATAGCTGAAGTTCAGTATAAACAGTTGGAACCAATAGGCACGGAAACACTCCGATTGAGAGGTGTTCAAAAAATACACGAAAGTGATGCATTTCTGCGCCCTATCATGTGCATAAACAATCCTGCTTATCATAAAGTTGCTTGTTGGATAGTGGACATTTTGTATCCAATCCATAAAATTTTAACCCGATACTACTTGTAGGACTCCACTGAAGTAGATAAAAACTCAGAGCACACTTCGGTGGATACTCAAGCTATGTATTTCGTAGATGTTGATTTTCTTTTTATTAACGTTCCTTTTGTTGAAACAGTTGATCGTTTTATGTGATTTTATCTCTAGGAAGAAATGTGATATATGTGTTCTACTTGAACGCCTCGGAGATCATATTTTAATGTGTACAGGAAACATTCGTTTCGATTTTGGGGAACTTGCTTACAAACATATAGACGGTGTTGTTATGGATAGTCTATTAATCCCAACACTAACGGACATCTTAGGAATTATTGAGCGACAAATCCAGGATTATATAGTTAAATGGTTATTCTACAAACGACACACTGATGGCGTTTTCACTTGTACTGATGTTTTTAAATTTTTTTAATAATATTCGCCCCAACCTATTTTTATCTCACGAAGTTAAATCAAACAATAGTTTATCTTTTCTAGGTGTATTTATTACTAGACGTGCGAATGGCACGTTATAGCGTGCAGTTCGTCGCAAAGTAACATAGGGTGGACACTATCTTCAGTTTTTCAGCTTTGCTCCGATTGCTTACAAATGCGGTTTGATCACGACCATATTTCACATTGCCAGGCGTGTTCGTACTCCTGATAAATGTGGACAAATTTTAACAGCAAATGGATAACCCAAGAAATTAAGTGAGTCATACACTAAGGTGAATAACAACATGGAACCCATAAATGTAGCCTAAAAGAATGACGTATTCCTCTTTTTACCGTTCAGAGGTGACCATCTAGCCAGGGACATAAAGCACAAGCTGAAATCTGTTCTGTCTCAAACTTATGCGACCGCGAAGTTGCACTTATTTCAAACAACCAGAGGGCCAGTTTTCAGAAATCGCGATAGTAGTTCGTCGAAATCATCCGTCTCTCATGTTGTATACCAGTTCACTTGCAGTTGCAGTGACGTTTGCGCAGGCAGAACTAATCGACCCCTATTACAGAGAGTCGCCACACACATCACGAAATGGTTGAAACAGCTGATGACGTACTAGCCTCAGCTTGGTGAACTGACTGGTCGAAATTCTACGTCATCGACGATCAAACACATCATGACAACAGGTTACCAAGTTGACCCATTAAGTTCATTCAGGATACTGTTGCGCAGCCGAAACCCAAAGTTACTGGCTTTCTGCGATACGATACCATTCCGAACCCACCAGCCGACGTCATGTGCAAAAAATTGGTTGAGTTGGTCTATCGGGTCTTCATGGTCTTCACTACATAATGCTTGCTATGCTTATAGGCGCGTCTAGTTCCTCATTGCTCTTCATCTCTACTGCGTACACAACTGGCCTGTTTTACGTTTGCCACTGATGAGCATAAGCGAAATGTTGACATGTTGCAATATGTCTTCCTTCTGCTCGGTTGATTTTATACCGATATGACAGGATTTTCTCGACCAAGCACTCAAACTCAACGTACTTCATCTTACGATAGAATACTTATGGGTCACGTTCATTTCCACTGAACAGTGGACAGGGATCCAAGCGACTCTCACTCATTAGTGTTTTTCATTGTTATGTACGACAATCTATTATCGTCTTAACTACGTCGCATTAAATGTTCTGGAAAAAGTGTTGTAGCAGATCGTATGTTTTTTAATATGTTCATAAGTGTTGGATGCAACTGATCTCCAGCCCAATGTGGGAATAATATTAGCAACCATAGAGCCATAGAATTAAAATGCCTGTTACGCTAACGTTTGTTTTGCTTGGCTTGACACAACAATAATCTTAAAAGACGTGTACCCAAAATATTACTTTGTGAAATCGGAAGACGAATATGAAAATCAACCAGGTGTACACACGTCGGTTGAGTGCAATTGAGTTTACTACCGGAGGGAGTTATGGTAATTTCGAATCCACGCGATCGATGACGAAAGATGAAAGGATTTGCGAATTAAGTTAACTAGGGATATACTGTGATTGGCTCAGACGTTGGTCCGGGTGCAAAAAATAGGATAGACAATAAAGTTTGTGGGAGGTATTTAACAGCCTCCATTTCTGAATTTGGCGGTTTTCGGGATGGGATAGCGCCCAGAAGACTATCCTAAACCGTAAAACCATAGGAGTTAGATTGGATATGGTTGTATATCTGTTCAACTATAACGAGATTGTGCGAGCATTACAGTTTCAGTGCTTCAGGGTTTTTTTGCATTTGTGTAAAAATCTAGGTGAGAAACGAACAGCATGTAGAAAAGTGATGGCTATGCTATTTCCCAAAGGCCTGCTTAAAGTTTCTGTTGATAAAAGATCATCATAACCAGTTCAACTCATCGACAAAGATGTGAAATGAATCGAAACCACAAATGGTACACCATTCTGAAAACGGGGTTAAAAGCCGTTTAGGGAATACGAAACCAAACAGATATCGACACCAATTTTGCGGAAAGGAGAGACATTGTCTTCAATCGTAGATTAACCGAAGAGCCTCTTGCCTGTTAAGAGGACTAATGGTTGCTTACGTAGAGCAATCACAAGGGGTTTTCGTTAGTTGATTTTCAGTATAGTTCAAAAAGTAAAAGAAAGGTTAACGTCTAGCACCACTTGTTTTGCTCCCATCTCTGATTAACTGAATCGATAGCGGAATAAACGAAAATTGAATGAACAGCAAAACTACACCTCAAAATCAAATTGAATATTGTGTCACAATCATGATGTTTGCGAAACAAATTATCGAACGAAAATTTAAATCTTCACTGAAGCGTTCGGTCAAAGATTTCATCGAATCTATTGAGGTTCTATGTCGTAAAGGGAATCGACGAATCACAGTCGGTAAAATTTTGCCGGTCTTGGTTAGAGTAAAATAAATCACGGTGATAGATGCATGGACTGAAAGTTTCAGCAGATCAAGATTACCATAGATCATTCTCACTCGCAAGCAATCCATCACCTACAATTCAATTTGACAAGCTGCATCAGATCAAGCCACACTAACTAAAGTTCCATCTTGTGTTAGCCATTACGGGACATACCATCCTCAACAAAATTCACAAAACACTTCTTTTTGGCATCACTTGCCTGAAATCATAGAACCAAAAGGATTGACTAGAATGTCTGTGCTAAGCAGAAGTTTCAATCAGCTGTAGCTGTCGAACAGTTCACGTCAATCAATTCTTCCACTACATGTAACAAATTGCTTGTAAAAAAAGACAGGAGTCTGTGCTGCTTCTAACCAATTGCGTGGCTCATCCGTAGGTGTTGTGTATTAAATTGGAGTGTTCAGCTCACAGACAAACGTATCGTAACGCCCATAGCAATTTGAAGCAGACGTAGTTCACATAGTGTAGCTGAGACATATGAAGTGGTTCTCTCACACTGTTTAAAAAACGAGGGAGTAAACAGACTAAGTGTTATGTCTAAGAAGGTAAACTTCTTACACCTGATTCTGTGTTACCAAGTTTAGGTTTATAGTCTTGAGGCAATGTACTGGCAAGTGATTTCATGTAGTGTCGCGGATCCTTCGATTGTACATTTGTGGCTCAAGGGATGTGGTGGTTTTTGGACAAACGTGCTGGAGATGAGAAATTACTCGCTTTAGAAGGGCCTGATAATGATATGCCTTTGTTGCTGCAACTAAGTGAAAACACGTTTCGTGAACGCAAAAAAAACTGATAGGTCTGCACACTTGTACACTCCTGACCATTTTCTCGGTATACAAGACACCGAATATATCCAAGGGAATAAACTCAACAGGAAACAGATGATTTCAGTAGGTGAAGAAATCTCAGTAGAAGAACGTCTTCAGTAAGCATGTGAACCGGGACTATTGGCACTTAAAACAAATATCGACTTGTCATAAAAGATTACAACTCTTAAGTGGAATTTGGTCGCAGATTCACTAGGATAACGGTCAACCAGTGGACATCTGACAACTATGCTACAAAAACATAGTGATTCTGTAGGTACACTACTTGTTTTCGTTATGATCAGCCATCGTAGAAGCAAAAGTAAACAATTAGAAAGTGTGCAAAGACAACTGTCCTTTCAAAGCGTCCATTCTGTTAGAAAAAGTTTTCTACGAACTATTGGGATAGTTGTTGCAAGACCGGTTTGTGATAATATGGACAACATGCCTTCTTTATAGACGACTGTACAAAACCCACGAACGGGCGGTGGACTTTCACTGGTTCCATTTATAACCCTGCTCTTTGTTTTACTGTATTCGGTGCGTTTGTTCACTAGGTAATTATCGGATCGTCCCTTAATACGAGCTCAATCGTTTGCCCCCAGAACCGAGAAGAATGGGTGCGGCAACAGCTTTTATTGGAAAAAACCGAGGCGAGTGCATTAGGCCACAGAGGCTCTACATTTATAGGTTTAACAGAGGTGGGTGGGGCACTCAAAAGTGTACTCGTGAGAACAGTTCACATAATGTCCAGGCGTTCGATCTTGCAGCTGCAATCTACTTGAGCTTAATGAACTGAGTGAGTTAAAACATATCAATTAACTCGAAGCCGGATCGATCACCTTTGCTACTTCGTTGGGAGATGCGTCTCCTAACAGTCATTTAGCCTCAATATAATTTAATGCTATCAATCGTACGTCATCACCTAATTACGGATTAGCATTTTCTGAACTCACAAAAAGAAGTAGACAAACGCTGATTAGATCCAAGTATATAGCCAATACAGTCGTAAGCAAGCAGCGTGATCAACATCTTCAATGAAACATATCCAGTCGTGAAATGAAGCATTAGGATTTATATTGTAAATCTCATTCGACTGAGGAATTAGAATAAGGGTTTGGTAAATGTTTTGAGTAAACAGTTTTATCTACTCGTATCATTTATAAGTAGTCGTGTGCTTTAGATATTTTATTCAAGCAAAGTGTAAACACTTTCAATCGTTTGCTTGAACATTAAACCGAGAACATCCGTGGTCATTCGGCGAACGACGCTGCAATCTAGACTATAGAAGTTTCCAGTGAAACACCTGGGTTATTAATTCTTGGAGTCACCCATCATGTTGTATATTGTATATATTTACTGAGTTACACTGGTTCGAGCTGTCCATTCATAGAATGAACTGTGGGAAACACCTCTAAGACAATACACAATGCAGCTCAATATAGCCTACCTTCAACCAGGCTTTCCATTTCCCTCTTCAACTACTCCGGTTGGTTTCATCTTGTTTAATCTTTGATGCACGATTCGAGTGCAAATTAATATCCGACGTTTCAGTCGAATTCATAAGTGCAACCATAGTGGTAGCACTCATTGCATCAGCATCGAAGGGTTTATGTACTTTCACAAATATCTACACTTGTGCAGACGCTTTCCTAGTTATCCCATTAGTGTTGGAGCTAGTGTTTCAGATTCCATGCACGTTCACTTCCTTATAAATATGCCAAGACGCCTCCGTTGATGTCTTGTGTCCTCATTGACTAGCCTACGGAGAGATCAGTCTTTGTCACGCAAGAGGGTTGATAACGGTTATCAAGTCAAGGTCTCTGTCTCAAAAGCTGAACTGTGCAAGCCGGCTGAACCTCACAATGACATTGGTGACTAGTATTCTCTGGGTTATTGGACTATCACAGAAGTAACGCGTTCAATGCGTATCATAAAAAACCACAAAGATTAACAACAGTGAACTAATCTTAGGCCTGTTTTCCAGCTTGAAAATATAATTAGGTTATCTTATCACTCCAAAACGAATGACCTTCGTATGGATTACCTTTCCTAGTGCCTAAGACATCAGATCTTATCTGAATGCTTTAGGGGGGTATCAACACCGTCTGGACATCACCATTAATGGTGTGTTGAGATTGTCACTATACATACTGACTTCAAATATTTTGCGATTGGCTAGAAATGTTATGTTTAAGTTTTGCGTCAGCATGTTTATGATCTCTGTTGTACTATCTACTTAGATACTACTGCATCTAGAATGCATGCCATTAAAAAATTCCGTTAAATCTTCTGCTATCGTGTGAGTCCATTACTTCAGGGGGAAAATTGCACTTGAATGCCGTGCAATCATTTTGGAAAGCTCTACGAACTTATTTAGTACAAACCTTCTGGCATCCATGGTCGACCAGGAATTTCAGTTCTCCATTAAACGTTGTGCTTTGTGACTCCCAGTAGGAATGCATGGTTAAAACACAATTCAATGATAGCTATTTATCGTTTACCCTCATGAAAAACACGGTGACGCTGTTCTACTTGTAAAAGTAAAAAACTTCCTAGACTTATGACACCATTTTATCTCTCTAGTGCGAGTGACTTCAGAATATCCAACATTACCTGGTCCTCAAATCATATTCGAACTGTAAAAAAGGATACTCGGCTTATTCATCGATGCGGACCTAGTTATCATAAACGTGGTTTTTCTGGTAGGTAATCGTCGTCAACCTGGATATTGACCACTAATGACTGACTTTTGTTTATACTGGTTATTGCTCGTATTAAAGCAAACACATTACACGTTGTACCGCCATTTAGGATGAGCTACTCCGGCTCATCACTCGTTGAAGGTGGGTCAGAAACACCATGTATTCCAAAATACAATAGGTGAATGGTTCATACATACCGTGCACTTCTTGTTCTTGCACACCTTTTCTGTGTAGAATACGTTTCCTCCTTGACGACTATTCCCAATCGTTCGCGAAGCACAAACTTGCATAGAACTCAGAAGAACTGAGTGCCTTCCACACTATCCGAGAAAGATCCGAACGGAAAATCAACGAAAATTCCAAACTCCGACAAGAATACGTCTCACCGAAGACTCGCTCAAACAAAATTTCCTATCTGAATATACGCGTCGGCCTTCAGCAGCGGATACTCGAGAAAGACTTCTTCCGATCAATAAAAAGTGGCCGAATTATTTATGGAGAAATATTTGGCGAATCATAACGTACCACATCCGAACTGACATCCTCCTCAATCTGTGCACAAGCCTTAGCAACTACCCTTACGGCTGGCTTTTATATGCCAGACGAACAATATTCTCTACTCAAAGGCAACTTATTCAATACGATGGGTCCAGATAAGATACACTTCAGGATGCTCAACGTAACAACTGTCAGGCTGAAAGAACTGCTCATAAACTGAAAAGGGGAAAAACCCTTATTGCACCGAAAGAAATCGCGGTCACCTCCATCATTAAGGCAGGCGATCAAAATTCCATTACTAGATATAGGCCAATCAGCGTCACTAGCATTTTATACAATATACTGGAGCTCTTGTTTGAGCGCGCCCCATTTAAACGCCTTTTAGGAACTCTTCTTCTTCTTCCCAGTATGATTTACATCCCAGTCGGTTATAATTAATTACTACACTTCACTATTTATTTAATTTGACAGAAACCAAGGTCCCATCATATATGCTGCTTTCCTGAATTTTGCAAAGGTTTTCGACCGTGTTTGAAATGGCCCGGTCAGAAACACTGGAAGCTCCTGGCATCCAAAATGAGTTTGTTCACTGGATTACACCATTTCTTGATAATACTCTTGCAATCAGAACTGGAGCAGATCTATTATCTTTATCCCTGAGTTTTGCAGACAGTCTCAAAAGGTCTGAGCGCAAGTTAAAATTTACATCAATGAATTTCCGGACAATAGTTTCATCAAGCTATTCCCCTACTTTGAAGATTTAGAAGTCTGGAACGACAGCTATCACAATGCGCAACAAAGATATCTTTAGGTAACAATGCGCTGGTCACACGACTGGAGTCTCCATGACTATGGCAGTAAGCGTGTATACATATCATTCGGTAGGGACTCTAGCAATGATTCACGGCAAGCAGAACATACTAGAGATTTCGAAAGTTGATCCGAAGAAGAAAGATTGAAGTATCTGGATGTCGAGTAACATATCTTTTGCCCACAACCACGAGATAGCAGGAGAAGAGAGTTTATTATCTTCAGGATGAAATAACAGAACTTCCCAGCGTAAACAGAAAAACATTCCAAACACCTTGGGGGATTTATCTAAAGTAGTTGTTGGAGCGTGTTAATAAAAGCGTGTACACCACTTGCAGGAACTGCATACCGGCCATTGAGGGTACTCAGCGGGCAACCACCGAAATGATCACGGGCCAAGGAAGTACCTCGTGTGAGCCCCCATTTGAAATTTCTGTCCACCATCTAATTGAATTTTGATAATTCCACCATGATTGAAAACTCACACACTTCCTCCTTGGCTTGGGTTTCCAGAGCAGTTGTTTACCCTGGTGGCTGGTAACTGATAACGAGGACATGATCGTAACCTATAAACACTCAGTCCTCGGATTGTCCTCAGGCGATAATTGTTTTCTTACAGAAACACTGATTGTCGCAAAAACGTTCCGGCTGATTACGCCAGTGGCAGTTCCTGGATGTCGATTGAATGGGTTGGACGAGTTGTTGCTTAGGAGATAGATCAGTTTCACCATATTTGGTACCTGATGTAATTTCCTAAACGAGTGTAACACACTGCTTTTAATGGTTTTCCCTCAGTTCAACCGTCACACGCTGAGTAACAACAATGGCAAACGTATTACAGTCGGTTGACTTCGATTCACAGTCATGAAACGGTACTTCACTCGCTAAAAAAGGTTTGAAAATGCTTTCAGGTTTCAAAGAACAATGTGATGTACATATCTTAAAAGCTGACTGCCTTTGCTCAGAGTAAACAGTGTGTTGTTGTCCAATTTTCATTAAATGAAAAATGTTGGTAACGATTCCTCCTCAAATTGTTTTAATCACTTGTTTTGCCGACTTAATTAACCGGTCATCAGGTCACACTGTTTCCACCATACATGGAACGATTAATCTCTTAATCAAATGTGATTCAGAAAATCATTGTATCTACTGAAGTAACAGTTGTGTACGCGTTCTAGTAACGGAAATTTATGCACTGCCTGGGCGAACTACATATCTGACTGTAAATGTGATTAGAAATACACGAGGAACACTCAGTGATGAACAATTTTCACATCCACGCCAGGATTCTTCATCAAGCAAAGCGAATATGTAAAAAATCTCAGTTAAATTACTATCTCGTTAGTCCGTCTCTCATTTCTGTTTGTCGTACTTGCCTGTCCAATAGGGCGAAGTGAGTATTGAACTACGAGGGAGAAGACTGCATTAATCCGATTAGTTCGGCATCCGCCAGTTTGAAAAACTGATTTATAGTTGCGCAATATGGTCAAAAGTGCTAGGTTTTTATTTGCCATGCAACGGTCAAATGATGCTCTATAGACGTATTTCCAAATGTTCCGCCAGATTGGTTTATTTAGGCATGGCCACAAACGTGGTGGAGAGTGGAGTATATTGTAACTGCTACTTTGTGCACTCCACCTACATCACAGGTTATTTATTGGATTGTTGACGGTTCTAAGTCCAGACTTCCACACAGTGCGCTGCGCTGCCCATCAGATACCCCTCCATAAACCAGGGTAATGGATTTGTATCTGGGACTGTAATAACCAACTTTCCGTCGGGTTCTGGTGCAGGAAGTTCATGAATAACCTACCTTAGCAGTGTGACTTGAAAATTCCATGGAGAAGTTCATTCTATTCAGTTTGAACTACCTGTTGTGGTCAGTCATTATTGTACGTACTACGTCTATTCTAGTGGCGATTCCATTTATCGTGTATAAATTCTCGTTTTTAAGATATGCAGTTTCGTTTATGGAACGTGTCTTAAGCTTGCGACTACAGACTGGTGCCCAGAAAGTAACTAGTTGATTGCGTGAAAATGGGATGAATTCTGCCGTCCGGCTTGAATGTACAGGAATTGACGTTTTGGAAATGGTGTGTGCTTAAGTGACTCCTATCCCTTTGAGGGGACAGAGCAGGCATGTGCTAACCTATGTTGAGCTCATGATAATATGATCACTAGTGAGATAAATTTTTTCATACGCAGCAACGTGGAGGTTACACGTCAGCACACAAAAGAAAGGGGCCTAAACACATGGCAATGAGCTGAAATCACTTGGCGCTAGAATCAACCAGTGCTCTCAAAGTCGTCTGTGCATACTGACCAGAACTGAGAAAAGTAGAGATCCAATTTCTGTTATTTTTTTATTAATCGTGTGTCACTGACCTGAATACAAGAGTAGAACACAGAGTTATACACTATGGTACCAAACGCCCTGCTAGTAGTAACGAACCTTCGTTCGGTATCTTACGGAATAAGGAATTTTTAGCAGTCCACAGAGATATGTTGGAATGGATCATTCAAGATTACAACTAAACCTTATTTTTCGAAGTACACGAGATTATCAACAATAACTGCACACGCAGTCTAGAAGAATAAAAGATACGTTCGTATATTAAATTTTTTGTGTGACTGACTGTTTACAATTGAATTGGAAAATTTGACCAAAGGTTACTTTATAGTGTGCTCTTGTTTGATTAATTCCTTTCAGTTGACTTAATGAAGGCAAATCTGGAATTAGTATGTTAACAGTTGCTTCTATTTCCACTAAATTTCCCATAGCGTCCAACAGATACTGTCAATCAGTGTACAGTTTAACTAAAACAAATGTATCATTGACGTAAATCGGCTGTGATGCTGGACGAGATTTTTGTAACATACCACGTTATAACTTTAGCACACGGTACCGGTAGCCGCTGCCGCCGAAATAGTTTTGTCCTTCACTTCCGATCAATAGTCCTTAAACTGTAGACGACGTTCCGTGTAATTCTACTAAGTCTGCAATTTTAATTAGGGTTGAACTGGTGTGTTGTCGTCATTACGTATCATCCTGGAGCATATAATCATTATGTTCACCTCCGGTTTGTTCGATACAACGGTGGACAGTGAGCGAAAATCGAACGACACCATAACTACCTCCATATCCAACTTCAGACTTCGAACCTTGTTGTGGAAGTTAGGAGCACTGAATGTACAATGAGGCTATCTCGGAATGGTGGCTGTACCAACTTGCAAAACAGTTTTACCGATTTAAGGGTTGTAACTCATCCGGTTGGAACGGGTGGTCTCATAAGTGTGTTGTCTGTCGCTGTAATTAAAGAATAAGCTTTTAGGTAGAATTGTTTTTCAGCCTGCCATAAAGTATTCTGAAGATGGTTAAATTTGCTCAATTTGATCTCTAATATTTCAATCGTTCTTTGTTTCCTTCTGTTTTCACATAGAGAGTTTGTTCACTGAGCGATACGTTGGCTTTAAGATGTTGCCACTGCTGTTTAATGAGAATATTGCGTTTGCCCAAGCGATTGACAGGATAAAGGTATTTATCTTGCTTCCTAATGGTTTCAGAGGAATCTTCTCATTAATACCAAGTCTTTGTATTCTAAGCATACCTGTCCTAATTACCACGGACCGTTGCTAGTTAGCATCATCCACTTGTAATCCGACCTTAAGTGGTGTGACGTAATCAGCAATCCGGATGGATTTAATGATAAGAATACGGTCCTTTCGAAGAACCAGTCTCTTATCTGTTAATCAGTTAGTGGAAACGCTATCGGTCAGCTCAATTGTGCATCTAATCTAGATAAACATCTGTTCGAACTTCGAGTTCAACCATATCTCTTTCTTGGAGAGACTATGGTTGGTTGTAACTGTTATCTCTTATCGTAGTCTAAACGTTACTAATTAATGAAATATTTTCCGCGCTTTTCTTTTTGATGATATGAGGTAATTCTTCAATCGATGTCCCTAATTATCCGGTATCCTATACGGTTGGCGTAGAAATGACGCATTGTGTAGCAGATTCATGATTGAAATATAATTTTGCAAGCGGAATCAAACAGATTAGTCAGACATTTCAGTTTCACCGAAGTCAAGCATTTTTGAACAATTTACGACTAAATCCACGAATAAACGGCAAGGAAACCCGGCCAGAATTACAATTAAACTTGATTCTATCCTAACATAATGTTATGGATTCTCGTAACTGGATGATAAATACCACTGGACAAGTAGATCAGCTGGCAGAGGGAACGGGGCAACCAATCACAACGGATCGTAAAGTGTGGGCATTGCTGATAATATACCACGTCTGGTTGCCGAACTATCTGGAAAGTGAATTCGGAAGCACAAACAGTAAGCCTATGCTTTCCATTCAAGGACGAAGGTGCGTTCAACCTGGAAATATGGGCTTATAGCTCTTACACATTCAGTGCATTCAAACTATGGAATGTTCTCCGGTAAATTAGAGTGATTAGTTATCCATTTTCTTAATTAGAATCAGTTATGCGCAAGCATTTTATGAACTCGACAAACAAATGCTTTAGCGTTTTCAAAGGCGTTTGCCAAAAACAGACGGTCATCCACATGAAAGTTAGAATGGACTGCATTTTCAACGACTTCGTCATACAGGCTGCCAAGACTCTCATCTGTACTTCTCAGAGCAAATTTGGTACAAAAGGTGACGAGGTGATCCTGATTGCGTCTGTCGTCATGTGGTACTTAACCGGGGCAGTATTCAAGATGCTCTCAGGCCACCACAGGAAACACAGTGCACTTCTTCCCCTTTCGGGCACCCGCATCTGCATGAACACTTCTTTGACGTAAGCTGCTAATGCGAACGTACCAACAATAAAGCACAAAAACACTCCAACCAAATCGGCAGTAGCACCTAGGCCTTGGTAAAACTGATCATTCAGGGAAATACTTCACACTTCACAGCGCAATCAAACACTACCCTGACTTTATCAGGCTTTCTAAAGTTCAGGACGAGATGATGTAGCACATATTGATATAGGGGAATAATCCGATCTCAATTAATCTCAAGCTCTCAATCCCTGAGAGCGTACCCTTTAACCATAATGTTCTCAACAAACATTAGGTATTTACTGAACAACTCATGGTCTCGGAGAAAACGTTTCCTCAAACATGCTAGTCTTTTAAAGCCATACCGTAGTTGTCAACATCAACCATCATCCCCTTCCAGGACAACGGAACAATATAATGACCGTCAGCTAGTGACAATCTCAACTACCACTCTGACGATCACTGGCCTCCTCGATCGACAAGGGCTGACTCAGTGCATTGGTATTCATGAGCTGCGAGTCGTAGAGAATTTTAATCTGGTCTTCTATCGGTGTCCATCTGCCCTTAAAAGTGTGGATAACAACCGTTTTCGTTTCCCCGTGATCCAACAAACCAAATAACACCCAGCCTAGTAACTTCTCGACCGTGTAAGGCTACTCACGGGCTCCAAGTTGTTAAACCAACGCCCAATGTGTCTCAAGTACATTACAACTTATAAGGATCATAGGTTAGAATGAAACATTCATAAAATGCGACCACTTTCGGACCTCACTGGATGTATTAGCGAATGGAAATCACAAAGGCAGATGTAGCACGGAAAATGCGTGTACGATGTTAAGACTTTCGAATCCGTCAAAAGAGGAAAATCAAAAATTGGTACGTTTACAGTCGAGATGGGATAGCCCTGACGACTTGCTAAAGGGCAGAGAGGGTGAAGTGCACTCAAATGGTCCAATATATCCTCTCGAACCAAAGTTGTTTCCGACCCGATGTCTGCTATTATGAAGCAGTTTATGACACCGAGCGTTACAACCGTCAACGCCACACGGATTCCGAATTCTGCAATCCCCAGGGTGGTGACCAACTTCAAGTTATCCCGTTTCTTCTATATTCTGGGCGCAAGAAAATCAGAAAATTCTGTTAGAGCATATTTGTCGTTACACATTAGACACAAACGAGCTCTCTAAACTTTTCCTGTGTTCTTCTTCGAAAAGAAGGTCGTAGCTTTGGGACTTTCTTTTTTCAACTTGTCTGAAAGGGGTTGAGAAATCAAGACCCAGGTCTGTAACTAACTCAGAGTGGCTGTGGTCGATTCTAGATCGAGACGAAATGAATCACTCCAACTCTCTAAAGCTTCGTTCACGACAACCGTGGGCACTCATCCAAGAATTCTGTCCACTCATATTGCAAAGACCTCACTATCGACGTTAATGTACACAAGGAATTCAAATCAGTAGTGTACTCCATTTGTTTGATGGTACTGGGACAGTTTTCCCGCTTAATAGCGAAATCAGTTAAAACATCCCCGTCGTTGTGTATTAATTTAGCCCCATTCAACAAATCCACTCACTGTGACCTTCCAACGTGATGCATCTGCCCGAAAGGCTTTTTTATTGTAGCCTCATCAATTGGAAACATCACGTATTTTTTTATAACGTTGTTTGCATGCCTCTTACAATGGCGGAATAGGTCTACAAGACGGTATTCATCAACGTTGACCATATTATGAACACAGATTCCAAATTGTCGTATGAACATCCAATATTCGACTGAATTACCGTCACTATGAAGAACTCAAAACCTTCGACTACCGATCGCAACACCAATTGTACAGAGTTATTAACTTATGTAGCCAACGAAACCACGGACGGCACTCCCTGAAACTCATCTACAACCGAATAGCTAACTTTCAACCGGCGGTTTCGGACAAAACTTTTGATGCGAGAGGTCCTGTCTACCAGAACTTCCGGGCTTAATTCAACATTCTCCAAATGTGCCGCACTAAGCCGATCCGGTCTCACTTTACTAAGTTGCTTAACGAGTTCTTGTCTCTGATGTGCCCCTAACTCTCTAGTTTCTAAGTCACTATCTTCACTTAACTTCCCTTCTGTCATCTCAACAACCAAAACCGCATAACCAGCCTTACTACAACATGATTCGGAACAAGCATGGTAGCCAGAGCAAGAAACAGCATCATACAGCACTCTCTTTGTTTCATTTAGAGAGCACCTTCCGACCAAAACCGAACAACGGATGATCAGTGTCCTCAGAGGTCTTCAACAAAGATAACTGCTTGTGTTGGTTCCTTCACCTTAGTAATCTTTCAGATCTAGATGATAGATTCTTTGTTTTGCGCACCAACTTGATAGCCTAGGGCATCAAAATGCATACGCCTGCTGAAATGTTTCCACTCACCCTCCTTCAAATGTGGCATTTTCTGCTGGCCGGTCCAAACGTATCTAATATACACGCATGCACCATCCAGACATTGCCTTGCTAACTTCACATTTACTGGCTAGCCTCAACCGAGGTTTCTTTGTTGTTAGTGTCCATGGGTCTGTAAACCCCATTTGTTGCCACGGTACTTGTGAACGTAAATAGGTGGGGCTTGTTGTACCATCTATTTCATTGATCAGGTTGTTAACAGTACCGTAGTAATCGATTAAATTTGTTTCGACCTTTTGGATCTGATTTGCCTGGGCGTCATTCGGCACTCTAAGGGTAACGTTACGGTGTCGATCGCGCCTAAATGGCTTATCGCTTACAATAAGTATGTAACTTCGTTTGCAAGCAATATCTGCGAATTACTCCGCCTTCAACCCAAAACGTGATAATTCACTATTTTAAATCGGGCGGTTAGGTAAATAACGCGCTGTTGTGAGTCAGATAGTTTCCTTAGCCGTTGCGCTTCCTCTTGCCCACAAGCTGAAGTCGATCAGCCGTTTTTGGTTGGCATGCAAACGAGCAAGCATCCACCACAGTCCCACAATGGGTTGAGAAACGATTTTGCAAACGGTTGGTCCCAGTGTCCACCAACGAAGCGGTGGACAGCTGTTTCGACCTAGTTGGGTCTCATCAGCACCACGCACGTCGGAGTTAAATGTGGAATAATACGATCAAAACGTGAAGGCATTTCAACTCTTCGCTACAACGTTCTGGAAATCAAGCGAGCGTGGATACACTTGACAACCATAAACGTTGTCGGATGATACGTTAATTCTAATAAAGAAACATACTACTAATCAGTAAACTTATACTACTATAAATGTATAAGTAGAGCACTTTGAATACACGAAAATGAAATCCACGGTGTTTATGGTCCGAGGTAGCGGTTGCCCAAATAAATCAGTTAATCAGCGATGCGTCGAACAATTTTGGTAACTCTTATTTGGCCAAACACTCCCATCATCAACTAGAAAAAACACTGTATGCCGGCGAAGATCACCCAAACTTGGCAGGAGATCTCATCATTACAATTTCCGACACTGGTTCGTGGAGGACGCGGTCTTTCACCCAACATGCTAATCAATTCTTCCTGAATAGCATAATTGGTCGACAGCGTCAGGAACGATTGCTGTTACTCAGTTGCTATACACGGGTAAGTTGAACGATTGACAGGCGAAAAACTCGGATTGTACAAAAGTATAAACAAATAGTTGATAAAGTCAACGGTAAAAGTGGAAATTAAAAGAATACGACCCATTAATTTTCGAAACAGTTCCTTCCATTGATGAAATTGAACAAACTACTGGGGAGACGCAATTCATTTGATGCTATCCGGATTAAAATTTCGTACATTCTGATCACACATGAACATGTAACTAATTTTAAACGAATCAAAATTCCACAGAGCAGAAGTCATGGCCTAAGGGATTAAACAGACGGATACAAAAACTGAAAATCAAAATTATGGGAGTTTTGATTACCAGGATAGCCACAGTGTCAACACAAACTGTTTATGAACACACAGGAGAGGACTGTGACGTTTAATAGCCAAAACCTCCGGAAACTGGAGTATGCGTTTCCGGTTGCTCCGAAAGATCACCGAGAACGCGTCAGAAACTTTGACTGTGTCCTGTTTGTATTATTTACCATGCAACGGATGATGCGGGATGTCGTCCATCTGCATCTATACATGCGCCTGGTATTTCTAACTGCATCTCCAGCCATTTGGGAACATGCTCCTTAATACGAACATCTAGTTGTCGGTTTGCCCTCCCTGTGTAGCTCATACTGCAGCTACAAGAGTATTTGTACACACAGTGAGGTGTGACAGACGTACACTGTTTGTTCGTAACCCGACTGGTAGAGTTCTCGGTCGTTGTATCACATACAACTTTGCGGTGTTATAAGTCCTGGATACAGCAGCCGTTAGACGATTCCTCTTCATTGTTGACCAGCTGTCCCCTAGAAACGGGAGTTCCAAATACATCGTCCTCTTCGGTACAGTCGTCACTTTCACAGTCGGGATGACGATTTTGCTATACTTTTAATAAATCTTAGGGGCTACCCGTTGGCCTGTAGAGTGTCTGTTAGTAAGCTTAATGCTAGCTGTGGGTTGTCTTTTGTGCAAATCCTCCGTGCTCTGTGAAAAAGCGTTTTGACTAGATTTCTCTTATGTTGCAACGGACAGAAGCGTTCGAAATGCATGTACTGTCCAGTCCAGGTAGGTTTCCTGTAGACGGACCTCCCTACCGTGCCATCTGATCTTCGAGTGACTAGAATGTCCAGGTAGGGAAGGCAGTCATTCGTTTTGTTCTCCCTCGTCAGTTTTACGTTCGGATGAGCTTGGTTTAACTTCGAGATCAACGTATTTGATTCACTTGAGCTCTCAAAGATGGCTAGAATAGCATCCACGTAGCGTCTGTACAACACTGATTTTGACAGACTCTCGCATAATGTGGGTTCTACTATGGCCCTGAAGAAATCGGCTAGAAATGGACCTAACGGACTACCCATTGCAAACCCGTTCATTTGTCGGAAACTATACGTTTGAAAATTGAACCTTACATTATGTGCGCATAAAAGTAATAATGATTTCAGTTCGATCACCGGGATGGGAAACGGAACACTGCTGCTTACAATAAATTCGCAAATACTATCAACTGTTTCATGAAGTGGAATGTTAGTAAACAAGGGCTTCACGTCAAATGTACACATCAGTTTATCTCGGACATTTAAACCATCTATACAATTAACACGTTCGAAACTGTCCTTCAGACTGTACTCACTGAATTGCTTTCTTACTGGTTCAAGCAAATCAGCTAGCCAACGAGCTAATTTGTGCTGCGGTGCGTTACACATGGACATAATGGGCCGAAGCGGGACATTGGATTTGTGGGTTTTGGGCAAACCGTACATATACGACGCGCGTGTGCCGATTGATTTCATCAGCCTGCATTGATTGACAGACATGACGCTATTTATCCTCAACCCTTCTAGCCTGCACCATATTTCCTTTTTCACTTCTCCACTCTGGAAGAAGCTTCTGAATGCCATTAAGAATCTCAAAAATTTTGTCCACGTACTGCGCTTTATCCATCAAAACAACCCCTCAACCTTCGTCCAGACTTAACACCATCAAGCTCTCATTTTGTCATTTCTCTTAGGCCTTGGAAACGTACTGGTTTTAATGAGTTGTGACGCTTTTTTTGTAATTATTATGTTGGTGGGTGACATCCACTGGTTTTGCTTTCAACCAATTTCGATTCTCCTCAGACGTTGGTGAATGTTGCTGAAGTTGATCGTAGAGATTTTCAAACTGGGCATGTAACCCGATTTCTTCATTTTTCTTTGGTGGTATAGCAAACCTCGATCCTAAACAGAGGGCTTTCATTTGAAAGCGAAAGCGTTTCTCATGACAGGTTGGTTACATACCTAACCAAGTCTTCGAGAAATGATGACGTATTTGTAACGGGACAAAAAGAATCATCAAGCGATTTTGTCACCTGCGCTTTTGTACGTTGCAGAGCTGTACTACAAAAATTCATACATTTGATTCGACACAAAATTGATAGGTTATCCACAATAGGCCGCAACTTTCCGTGCATCTCCACGAGCGATTCCAATTTTTGTTGACATCTTTCGAGATGGGATTTGGTAATCCACCTGAGGCTAGAGCTATTTGGCTGCAGCATACATGACCAGAGATTTTTGATAAACTCGCGAGGAAACTGACATTGATCTTCATTCAAGTTATCCGTTATCCTACGTCCAAGACTTCGTATAAACCTTGCCCGGCATTAACAACTGGCATGTACCCGGTTAACTTTAATGCAACGTTTGAGTAAAAACCTTCAATACATTAATCTCCTTCAAAGGTCTGGTAAACAGCGACTCGCGTTACAATATCACCAGATCAAATTCAAGGTTGTTTATGCATATATTAACACTAATTGATTAAGCTGTAATATATTCGAACGCTCATTTTAGGTGGTGTTTCACTAAAAAACGTATTATAGAAGTGATAAAAAAGAAAGAAAATGACGTATAAAGTAGACTAGCATTAGCAGCATGTGGAATATTTGAAGCATTCAGACAAACGGACGTCTTTGCAACACGACAAGTGGCGGGGTTTAGTGAGTGCACTACGTGTTTTTATTATTTTCGTGGGCACCTCGATAGTGGTACTACAGGTTGACGAAATGACACGATCCAAACAGGTGAGGCGACCAACAGTCTCCAGCGGCCTGCCAGTAATAACAAAGACAGGGTAGCGCCAGCCAAATCTTGTAACAACACTACGCTCTGAAGGTGTGGAGTTCAGACCAACCATATTATTTCACCGATTCAGTATGGTCTCCATGCTCTCTGCAGGAGAACCAAGTAAAGCAATGTCTTCCGCACATATAATATCAGTCATCTTCTTACCTGGCAGAAGTTCCATTCCGAGATTCTCGGAACCACTAAGTGCTCCCTCTATAATATTGTCCATCACAATGCTGAAACGGAAAGGGTAGATCAGACACCACTGTCGAACGCCACTTGACGTGGAGACCGCTCAGGATAGTTGCCTTTGAATGCGTGATCTGCATTGAAGGCTGGTATACGACGGCAAATTGACACACTTCGTCGGGACCCCGCTGAGACCGAGACAGTCTCAGCAACCGAGTCAAAAGCAGGCTTAAGATCAGAAAATATCAGGACCATTGGCCAAGAAAATGAGTTCGGATGATTTAATGTCCATCGTAACGTGAAGATATGATCGTTAGGCCCCCGAACAGGCCGAAATGCTGCCTGTTCTCCTCTTATATAGTTATCCCCACGTTTCAGAAGCCGCCGAATTATGACGCCCATGAGCATCTAGGATGTGGCAGAGACAAAACTAACATCTTTGCGGTCGTCACATGATGCTCTGTTACCTCTTCCGAAAATAGGCATGACTGTTAATAAGCACCAGTAATGATACGCCCTTTCAGTCGCCCATATGGAACAAAGGAATATGGTCAATTCAGACACTAACGTTTCATCACCACCTTTAAGAAGTACTGTAGAAAGAGGGTCCGGGTCTAGGACTTTATTAGGTTTCAATAATTTGAGCCCCAAAACCGCTTCAGTTTCCGATGGAGGATCGTTTATAACGTCATAACCAACCACACAACCTCTACCATCCACAGGTGAATGAGTTGGTTTAGACCAGTTGAATTGTCTCTGAAAGTGGTCGGCTCATCTGTCAAGTCACCACAAGTTGTACATTCGTGAGCCATTTTTCTCACACATCGTCTTACTAACAACTTGCCAACAACCAGTGCAACGGCGGACCAGCGGATGCATCAACTAGGTTATCCATCTCTTTGGTTTGTCCGGAGATGTCTTTAAACAGATTCTTCGTAGGTTTGCGTTTCCGTTCACGGCTGTCTCTGTCGTATTCAGAGTCAAGGGGAATCAGTCGATGTTTGTTCAAAAGTCCTGCTGAATCAAAAGAACTCTACTTCTGTCGCATCTGCAGTGCTCTTTAATAACAGACCTCTTTGCGAATGGTTCGCATAGCTGTTGAGATTTTTTTTCATTGTGCGTTTTGGTCACTCCACTATAGCGACCTAGGACAGTTTAGCTGTCAGTACTGTTTAATAAACATTTCTTGTACCTTCGTAGCTCAATTTCAAAATGTGTGAAGATGTTGTCTGGTTAAGCTAGAAAACAAAGTAGGAACAAACAACGGCATGATTTGAGTCAATATGGTTACTCCGAAATGAATTGCAATCTAGAATCATGCGGACACATCGATTGCTGATAAGGATACAATCAAATTACGTCCATCGTTGAGTTGTACAGAAAGGTCTCCACGTGTTGTACTGCCGTCTTTCGTGCAGAACTGCGCTACTGGATGCGTAGAGTCCGTGAGGTGTACAACTGGTAACAGATGATCGCCACTGTCAGTGCGTCGCGCATGGACACCGAATATACTGTCCAGCCGCTTTTCATGTGGAGTAAGACGACGGAGTTGTGCGTTCATATCACCATCAAGTGCAACGATACCCAGGGGTTTAGGTTGTATCAGAAAATAAAATAGGGTATCGTGGAAGGAGCTCTCCACAACATCTGGACAATCGTCTGTTTGGGCATATGCAGATGTGACAAAAAAACGACATTTTTCTGGTTTGTGTCGACAGGTTTTGACTGAAATGCCAAATCAGACGGCGCATAAGTGACCATTCACTGGGACCCAGTAGAGCAGGTTCTGTGCCGCCTTAGAATTAAGTATAATCCCTACTCCAGCATAACTGCGGGATCCAGCTTCATTATTACTACAGACTTTGAGAAAGAGTCGCTGACCCACAGAACCATCTAAATGCAAATTCAAGTAAAGCACAACGCTAGGTTCGTGAAGGTGCGTTCCTCAGACATAGCAGGTACCAAGTTTCAGACTCGAAAGGGTGCTAGCTCATGCAGCTGGCTGATATATTTGTTGAAGAGTGGGTCAGTAAAAACGCCAACCTTTATCGATTGTCTTGCATTGAACAAAGGGTAGTTAGTAGCACATTATGTACGACCGAATTATCGTATGTGAACGCTCAACCACTTTCGCTTGTGAGTAATGATCAGGTTGCCCGATCGTCTCGATAGGAGACACAGTTATGGAATTTTGAACAATCCAAGGACTTTTCGATTCCCTTCATCAAATAGTACGTATTCACCACCTTACTAAAAGATTTCGGCGCGATAAATTCCGGTACGAACACCTCCACATTGTCTTTTCTGTGAACTTCGTGGGGAAATGCTCGCAGGTTTACTTCCGATGGTTCGTCTGCGCTTACTTTTTTGTCTAGGTAACTCCATCTATTCTGAAGTGAGAGTCCGTGCCCACTTGGACTTAAGTCATGCTTTGTGCAGTTTCCAAAAACAGCGCCGAACCCACACGACTAAAGTTGAGAATTTCTTTTAGCAGGAGTGGGTTTTTCCTTGCGCAGATTTTGTTGATCAGAATGTAATGTTTGCTGTTTTTAAGAGGTGCCTCATTTTTCAGTCAAACAACATTCTGTTCCTATCTGGTAACTGGAAGGTCAGCGTAAACAGTTTTTCCCTGCCGGAACCGAGTAAGATCCTGGACATTTTGGCCTACATAATGTGGTGTACCTAGTCCTGGAACCTCCCTTAGGATTTTTGACTACTTCATGCTCCAAAGTGAAATTGCGGAGGTTGAACTTCTTGGGCGCCGCAAATTTCACTGCAGCCCTGGCTATCCAATTTAGAGCGTTGAGCAAATCCATGTCCTTTTCGTTACTCACTAATGGTTCCTCGTTGGTACTGAAAACAAGCGACCTCCAAGTGTTTACCTACGTGTATCAGGGGATCATCTCTGGGCTTGAAGTCTTTTGTGAGAAGGATAGTTTCTCATTTACATTGGTTGCCCACCAAGAGCAGCACCGTTCTTCCAGTGCTGCCCTCTACGCGATCTCATCTGTTATGATTATCGTCATTATTTTCAATTTTGTGCTTTACCCGTGACACGGGCTTCCATCAGTCCCGACAACAGTCCACGGAGTAGTAAAGTACTGAATGAGCGCAGCTATACAGAGAAGGATGGGAGAGAAGAACAAGAAAAACAAAAAAACGAGATGCTTCAAGCAAAAGAAAAGGGTCATCAACCTTGTGGACAAGTTCGCCATTGAGTGTAAAACGGCCATATCTTAGAGCCTTTCCTAACAGCAGTGTAGATGGCTTCGAAATTCTCAACCGGGCAGACAACATCTGCCAGTCCTGCTCAGTGGGGCGGTCAAAGCTTTTGTAGCCCAGGACCGCGTCACTCTTTTGGCCGCAGTTCGGTTTGTTTCAATCTGCAGTCATACTGAACAATGCATGATGCGGCAGACACCTGTAGGCAGTATAACTCTCCGAAGGGCTGCTTCCTAACATAATTTAGGATTTCAGTTACCCTTTAATTACAGGTATAATATCGGGTCCCTTACAGCATTCTTTTACTGTACATTTTTAACGATAGTGAGGCACTGATATGCACAAATGTAAGGTTCATTTCTTGCGGTAAAGATCCCGATGGTCCTTTTGCATCGAAGTTGGTCTTTTTACCCGAGAGGACTGCCCACTTTTTTGCCAGTTTTGTTTCTCAACACAATATGGCTCGCTCCATTCCTGCCTTCTCCTTCTCCTGTCAATAAAAGGCCAGCCGTTTTCCTTGTTTTTCATGCCTCTTCTTTCTTCCTTTACACTTTTCTCCGCCCATGTGGCATTTTAATTGCGGTTCATCTTAGACAGGATGCTTATAACTTTACGTACTTCAGCAGACTTTCTTAAGTGGCCTTCAAACTCAGTTGTTAACAAGCGAATGTTTTTCTTCAGTCTTATTGTGCTCTTCGAAGCCTCATGGTCATGGATCTCTCACGACGTAGGCGTTTGGTATGTCCATAGGCGCTTCTGCTATCCTACCTTCTTTCTTGTCTTGTTAGTTCTGATGACTGGTTGCTCATTTGTAAGAACGAGATTATTTGGTGATCGATCTAGTGCTGTTCCGTTGGCTATTTTCACTTTCAGAGTTGCGTACGTAGGCTCTTCATCCGTCAGCTTTAAACTTACGATCTCATTTCTTTGCCTCAAAAGTCATTCGTTGTACACTGTTTTCGCGTTGTTGGACGTAAACTCCTGGGACACGCCTAGTCTCAAGGTAACAGTGACGTCCTGATTTAAGTAACAATCTTCCACTAGCGGGTGGCAGGACAACATAAAATTCAACTGTTTACGTTGTCATCACAATCTTATGTCAACTCCGATTCGTTTGAAACACTTATTGTGTTACCAATTCCCTCAATTATTGTATTAAATTCCCTTTGGAGACCCGGCCTAGGCACCTGCAGTCCCCACATGGGGACTGAATGTTATAAATTTAACGTCAATCACAATTGATGACACCTTCAGCAGTCTATTAGGCTTTCTAGACAACCGTTTTCAAAAGAAACATTATATTCGAGTTTCAATCGTGCTGGAACTCTTTATTGGTACACTGGCCTACTGCAACCGAGATCTGAACTTCGGCTTACATTTTCGAGGCAACTGTGTGGACCACTGCGCCATTCACCCCCACATTAGACACGACCGATGCATCACGTCCAAACGTTTAGCCAAGTCTGATCATGAGTAATGTTCAGGTTGTCCGATCGCTTTGAGAGAAACGGTTCAGCTGATGAGTACAGCTGACGACTCGTCGATAGGAACTTCCCAGTCAATCTATCATCGATTTCATCTAACCTGCTGAACAGCACTTTTGCTTCTGCGAGTTGTTGTCTTGATTGCTTGCTAGTTGTGTTCCGCTTATTCCCTAATGCTCTTTTTCACTTAACTGAGAGAAACTGGAATCTAATGTTTTTCTCGAAGCGGGCTGGCTATAAATGGCCTTGATCACAAAAGCTCTTGTAAAATATGAGTGCTGTCCAACTTTTATCCGCCAAGTCTATTTGTCGCCAAATTTACTATAATAAATTTCATTACATTCGGCTCTGCGACTTTCGAATACGAGACTTCTTCAGTCAGTACGTTGTTTAACTTTCTGTGAGGAACGCTTTGTATTTCAGACCGTAAGGTAGTGGCGCACCACAAAGGTCTTGTGTAAATCTCTGCATATTGCGTTAGATGTAGGCATGTATATATTGTGCAACGCTTTCCAGTCGCTGTGGGTCTTTTGTGATGGTTTCCGAATCATCGAATATACCAACCTAGTCGGCTGTTTAAAGACTCCTTTGATAACCGGACTAGAAAAAGGTTGACAGCTTCTTGAGAACACCTCAACGACGAATAAGGAGGCAGTGACATGATTAGTAAAGAGCGAATTACCTTGTCATTTACACAACTTTTCTACGTTCCTTTTAGCATTTAAATCTGCTTCGGCATCCGGTTGAATTTTCAACACCACACCGCAAATTTATCGATCTGATATACTCTCCATCACATGCTGTATCTATGGAAACAGCAAAAGCTATGTAGGTTGTCTAAATAAGCACGCTTCGGTTGAGCCTAATTCAACTCACGTCTACGCCCACTCACATCGACGCATGTTAGTGGTTGCGTAACGCACAGATTCATAAATGGGTCGAATTGGCCGACAAGCTTTACCTAAGTAGTGTGATGTGTGAGTCGTTTCAATTCCTTGTCGCTAATCTTGCTCACAGTCGCGACTAACCGGGATTGCAGTTACGGCCCCGCTGGTTCCAGTTTACAGTGAAACAATTATGTACGCTCGTGTGTAAATCGCATTTTTTGATGATCATCTTCGGTCATATGATTCTCTCTGGTATAATTTTCACTGGCAAGTCATGTGTCAACGATCGATAGAGTTATCGCGATGACGACCTAAGATAAACAATCTGTCGTGCATCGATATGGCTTCTTTCTTTTTTCAGTCGCGGCGGAATTAAGTCGTTTACAACGACACTGTTTATTACTCTTGCGGCTGCTGATTGATATACTCATTATCCGTAGGTGCACTGTGTGTCAGTGGTCATCACTTCCAATGGACCTTGAATATACGTTTGTTTCCATTGGCGTTTGTGTCTGACTGGGATTAAAACTGAGTGTGGAATAATCAGGATTTCAATTTGAATCTTTTAGTAAAGTGGTGAAAATGTACCACCTGGGGAAGGGAATAGAAAAGTCCTTGGACTGTTCAAAATTCACAAAGTCCCTGGGAGTCTGTGACATCTATTCGGGTATAGTTAAGCCGCTGACGGAAATTACGTGAAATTCCCTACAAGTGTTGTTCGCAGTATAGTTAGGTATGAATAGAGTTGTCGAAAGGTGATGTGTAGCCACTGTGGTCGTTATTTATAAGAAAGATTAGAAAAATATGCAATAAAACTACAAACCATCCGGCTTGACAAGTATTGTTGTAAATTGCCCTAGAGGGCTTATTACAGACAAAAGCTCTGGTCGAAGACCAAACACAATATGATTTGCGGAAATAGGAATTGTCTCTGGCTATTCTCCGTAGTAGCATGAAGATTGGGCGAAGGAAGAAAAGGTGAAGTGTGGTACGTTGATCACAGTAAAACTTTTGATTCAGTAAATCGCCGCTACATGATGCAAAGGTTAACGTGGTTTAAAAGTTTCAACTGATATTTTCAGAACCATAATTTCATGTAAAGCTGTGAAATTCCACCTTGAAGGGAGATACAACCCAAAATGTCCAACAGGATTCCGTCATTTACGAAATTAATAATCCTTGCTGTATACATTCGGATGATGTTGATAAGAAGAGTCAACAACCCGAGTTGACTTAACACAAGACTTCAAGGTACTGTGGAAATGGTCTCTGAAATAGGGACTTCCATTTCCAAATGGTTACAAACACCACATAACTTTTAGAACTATCCAGTCTTAAACATCCTTTCGCCATAGTGTATACAAAACGACCCGATACCCGAAGTGTCGAATCCCCAACTCAATGCATAACAGCCGACCATAGATTGAGCAAAACTATACATCACTGGTGACGATGGCGTCGTTTGATGTCCAGTCTTTGTTCACGAACGTACTCTTGACTGAAATGATTAACATTACTCATGACTGTGTGATAACAGACGATCTAAAGTTAGTTCTACCTGAGCTTCATTTATGCAAGTTTCTTTATTCTATACACCAGTAACCTACAGTATTTAATCAATGGTCAATATCACCAGGTAGGTGATGCAGAAGCACTTTGCATTTCGAGGCTGCAAAGCGCATTCCGAAGTACTTAGCAGAACGTGAAATTGCATTCAGCGTTGTTTGTGCTGCTTGAAAGTTGTCAAATAGCAACACCTTGTCGTCAGCATAATCAAGATCAGCCAGCCTTCCACCAGGTAGGAGGTCCACACCGGCATCATTTGAGTGACGCAAACAGTCCTCCATTATTTCGTCCATGGCGAAATTGAACAAAAATGGTGAAAGGAGACAGCTTTGACGAACGCCGCTCATGGTGTTGAAACTGTCAGACAGCTCACCGTAAATCTTGACCTGAGCCGACGTATGGGAGTGAAGCACCGACAGTATGTTCACATACTTGGTCGGTACACCCCTGCGTTTAAGCGACTCTAAAAGTGTAGATCGATCCACCGAATCGAACGCACCTTTATAGTCGAGAAATATGGCTATTGTTGGCCGGCGGTATACATGACGCTGCTCCAAAATCTGATGAAGGGTAAAAATATGATCTATACATCCCCGGCCAGGACGAAACCCTGCCTGTTTTTCTCTGATGTTTAACTCCCGAACTGCAGTGAGTCGACGAAGTAAGATGGAGGCCATAACCCAAGAAATGAGTGGGGTCAAACTAATTCCCCTATGGTTTTTCGCAAGAGCTCCAGATACCTTTCGTGAATATAGGAACTATTATCGCGTGACCCCAGCACGGACGGATAGTCTCCGTCATCCACACAAGTTGAAACAGCCGAGTCAAGGCCACAACTAACACCTCTCCACCTTCTTAAAAAAGTACTGGCACGAGATCATCTGGACCGGCAGCCTTATTACGATTGACAGCCGAGATGCAATTGCGAACCTCAGTCTCAGTGAGTGGTTCTAAATCTACCGACCAGGGCGTTACATCAGAAGTTTGTGGAGGCAGCACGGTAGGAGCGAGAGGCCAGCGAAATCGACCCTCAAAGTGTTCCGCCCAGCGTTCCAACCTTCTGGACTGATTATAGGTTAATGTGCCATCTGCCTCGCTGATGGTTTCACTGATAGAT